>ML391837.1:0-83875 GCA_005239525.1 Nicotiana knightiana | reverse complement strand
AGCCGAGCCGAGCGACGACGACGGCGCGAGGGTTCATTCTCTTCAACTCCTTTTAAGAGCTCTAAGAAGTGATTCTATATTTATACACACAAGTGTAGTTGTCTTTCACCAATGTGGTACAAAGTTCATGACAAAGCTCACTTGATTCAAATTTTCATTTCCCTCCATTTTATTTTCCACCATTTTCCAATTCACACTCCTTGTCTTTAAAGCCCAATGACTTTAAAGTCCAACAACTCTCACAAAGAAAGCACTTATTACCCAACACTCTCCGAGTCCAGAACCTATTTTTGGTTCTTTTTGACAAATATGACAGAAATGCGTGTAAAAGAAAAAGAGTTACATATCTATATATAACGTTCTTTTAAAGAGCGCTATACTTTAACAGACGTTTTGGACGTTAACGTATAGTGCCCTTTAAAAGAGCGTTATACCTAATAACGCCTTTAGAAACATCGTTATATATGTATAGCGCAGTTATAAAGAGCGTTATACATGTTTTGTAGGCCCACCAATAAGTCTCATGCGTTTAACTAGCATAACAATATTTCAAATGGGTATAGCGTCCTTTAAAAGAGCGATATACCTAAAATAATTCACCCCCCCCCCGAGCTAGGAATTGCCTTATTTAAAGGCGTTAGGATTTTACAAAAATTCATTCAAAAATATTCGTAACTCCTGTTAAAATTTTTCTTCTTGTTAAACTCTCAAGCATTTTTTCATAATGTATGAAGAGCGAAAAGTAAGGGTTTCATTATATTGGGGGAGCGGGGTGAGGTTGTGGTGGCGAATAACACTGTGAGCTATAGTTTATCTTCACAGTGTCATGTTAAGTTGCCACTTACAATGGAGTACGATACATTGGTACCGTTGTTATGTAAAAAAATGAGTGTGAGGAAACGTTCGGTGAACCTTAAAGTAACCGGAAGATATTTGTATTCCGTTACTCCGCAAGGAGTTGCTTGTTACACTGAGTTTAACATCGACGATGATGAAACTTTGAGGGATTTTTTGAGGACTCCGGGTGAATACAGGGAATTTTTTGTAATAAAAATGTTGGAAATGTACGTCAAGGTTGAAGACGTTCGCAATAATGAGGTTGAGCATAGTAGGATAACCCTCAGTTATCGGGTGGTTATTCTGGAGTAGTTTTTGCCGGACAAGTTCCGACTGAAAGAGTTTGGCCTGATTTAAACTTATCACCACGGGCGAATGAGAAGCGAGGGAATAATTTCTCTCCTGCTTTACATAATCCACATGACGAGTGGTAAACTTCAGTTTTTCTTTGTGTTACAATATATATTTTTGTTGTATTTAATTTGTATTAACGCTCATATATTCCACAAAGGGTACCGGCCAAATATGAATTTTACAAGTTATGAACTCACGCCCAGTTGGAATATGCCTAGTTCTGGTGTGTTGGATCATAGTGGTCCATCTGGGAGTCATCAATCAACAGGATAATGTCCATCAGGGAATGTCAACACATAACGACTTGTAAGTGAAGTGATACAGCTATATGGAAAGTATTTATTAATTTGAGTAGCTTATTATTTGTTGTTTGTGTAGTGAAAACGAGCAAGTTGAACCACCTGCCCTGACTCAATTGCACGAAGATGATATATTAAATCAGGATCTGGCAGATGCACAGAGTGAGGAAGAGAACAATGATTATGACAACAATGCCGATGATTCCGGAGATGACACACCCTTTCCTCGTGAGGATGGTGATGAGGAGGAAGAGAATGAAGGACATGATTTGACGACGGAGTATGCTCCACCCCCGTCAGACTAAGAGTGTACGAGTCCCAAGTGTCGTTTCATTCAAGGAAGATTCCCTACCTTGATCATTTGCCAAGTATGCCGGATGTGGATGCTCTCACAAGGGATTTTGATGAAATTCGCACAACAATGTGGGATGATTCTAGACCAACGGTGCTGGCAAAGGGCATGTTTTTTCCTGATAAAGTGCGCCTAAGTAGGGCGGCAAAAATGTACAGCGTAAAAGAGTGTAGTGAGATGATGGTATGGGAGTCAAGTCCGAATATATACAAGGATGTTTGTCGTAGATGGTTTAGGGGTTGTCATTGGATGTTGCGTGCGAGCAAGAAGAACACAGTTTTGTGAAAAGTGGGTAAATACATTGCCACCCACACATATGAAATGGACACATTCAATGAGAATCACTACAACTTGGATATTGACTTGATTTCTCTTGTCCTTATTCCACATCTTGAAGCGTCCATAAGATATAAAATCAAAGAGTGCATTACATCAGTCCACCAGGAATATGGAAAATTACCAAAAGAAAGGCGTTTCTCGGGTGCAAACGTGCGTTTGAAATTGTTTATGGTAATTGGATAAGTCACAGCTCTACCTAGGTACATGGCCGCACTGCAACACTTTAACCCCGGGACGGTTTTTGAATGGAAGCTTGAGCAGAGTCCGGGAAGACCAGAAAATAAATTCAATTATGTGTTCTGGGCATTTAAACCATCAATTGATGGTTTTCCGCATTGTCGGCCGGTAATATCCATAGACGGCACTCATGTCTATGGAAAGTATGATATCAAGTTGTTGATCGCCATTGCAGTAGATGCTAACGGACAAATATTTCCTCTAGCTTTTGCTATTTGTGCCAATAAAAGCCAAGAGACGTGGATGCTGTTTTTGAACCATTTGAAAGAGCACGTTGTCAAAAAGCATTCGGGTATTTGTCTAATATCTTATCGTCATAGTGGTATCTTAAGTTCTGTAGAGAATCTGCATGCATGTCAAGAACCTTATGCCTACCACCATTACTCTGTGAGGCACCTGAAAGCCAAACTGGTGAAGTACCCGCTCCGTGGCATGATGCTCCACAATATCGAGGCACATCAGCGAGACGGAAGTGCTCCAAATCAGTCGGTCGGTCGAGCAATAATCGGGCAGGCTACCTATCAAGTCGTCGTTGTATGGCGTCCAGGTGAACTATTAAATAATAACAGAAAATGTGAGTATGCGCAACACATGTGAAGCTATACCAAGTAAACTTAGGTACACGTTTACCTGTGCGTCCTCCAGCATATCCAACAAATTCCTGCAAAGAGGGAGATTATGCCGAGCCTCATAATCTCATACATATCGACACCGGAGAACCCACCTCCTAGCTAGAGGGAGAAACGGAGGTGGTACATCTGGAGGTAATGGTGGTAGAGGTGGTTGCAACTGCATGAACCGCCCCCAGGCCCAAACCTAACATGCAAAGTTGACATAAAATTTAAGATAAATTTTTACTAGATAGAATTGGAATGAATGAATAGATTATTCGAATATGCTGTCACTTATAGCATCGACAAAATTCACATACGTCATGCTGGGTGCCCATGCTCGCCCGGCACATCTGCCTGTACAAGTAGGCGAGAACATCAACACCGTAGCTGTACTGGGGTAAATCATCTAGCAGCTGAAGATGATGAAGAAATCTCAAGCTGACTAGGTTCCCCGAAGTGTTCGGAAACAAGACCTCTCCAAACATAAGGAGCAGAAGCAACCTCGTATACCGGTGAATATGCAGATCAACTGTCTCGCCGGTGATGTCGGGGTGCAATATCTCCAAATATTGTCGAATAGCTGTCAAACTCATGCGACTGGCCCCTGAGTATACAATCTCATCATGTGGCCTGAAATCAGTGAACTACTGTAACATGTCCAAATACTACATGCGCGTCATCTCTCTCATGACCTGAGGCAGTGCAACGAGCAGTCTATCAACGGGCAGCCTATATAAAACCTCCACGTCCTGCAACGTGATGGTGGCCTCGCCAATGGGCAGGTGGAATGTGTGTGTCTCCGGTCGCCACCGCTCTATCAGGGTCGTGACCAAAGACCAGTCGAGCTGCAGCCGCCCGATCTCTAAAATCCTGTAGAAGCCCGTATCCCGCAGGCGCTGAACTACATGGGGATGGAGATCTCTGTCCTTCATAAAATCCCACATGTCGTCCACTCTCCTGGCGTGGAGAGACTGGGCCAGTTACTCTCCCTCCCATACGTGGGCGGACCTATGATCGACCTATAACACTAATAGCTCATCGCATAAAGGTCCGGGACGAATATGAGGCACGTCCATGTCGTCTATTGTAAATTAAACAGCATTAATTGTATGTTTGTTTTGTAAATTAAATAATTATTTTTTATAGTTATACAATATTTAATTAGACAGAGTAATAACATATGGGTTCCAAGCTCGATATTGGAAGCCCAATAGCACCAAGCTATCCTGAATTCTTATGTGTGTCAATTTTATTATTTTACATGTTAGTTTCATAATTTTATATGTTTATTTGTTAATTAAATAATTATTTTTATAACTATGCAATATTTAATTGGACAAAGTATATATCTATAGGTTCCAGGCACGATATTTGAGGCCCAGTAGCACCAAGCTATCATGAATTCTTATGTGTGTCAATTTTATTATTTTACATGTTAGTTTCATAATTTTGTATGTTTGTTTTGTAAATTAAATAAATATTTTTTGTAAATTGGACAGATTTTGTGTTTGATCTATCAGTATAAGAGATACTTAAACAACAGAGATACCACGCTAAAAGGCTCTACATTTTACTATGCTAAAAGGGCACTATATTACTAGTCTTTAAGCAAATAAATAATCTAAACTAGATAAAAACAACAAATACATTTTAATCACAAAATATTCCCGAAAATACATATAAAACAGTAAAATAAATTTATTAACATTTTTATTAACAAATAATAATGAATTTTCATTTTTTATATATTTTTTTAGAACACTAATAGAAAAAAAAAACATAATAGTTTAATCGCAAAAAAAAAAATACAAAACAACATGGAAAAACATTCAAAACAACTATTATGCATTATTTATACGAGTTTCGACATAAATTAAATCGAAATACCTCGATTTATATTTTTTCAGAAAGTTGATGAATTGAAAATTTGAGCCCGAAACAACCAAACCCCAACAATAGATAACTTGGCTAGGATGCGGGACTTACAATCTTGTCTTTTTGTGTGACGGGTGGGGTCCACTCGCATTTTTTTTGGAGAAAAATGGGGGGGCGGAGGGAGGGGGGAAGAACCACTTCTGCTTTTAAAGAAAGGGGGGAGGGGGACTGGTTCGATCATGGGGAAGAAGGGAAGGGGACCGTTTTTATCTATGTATAGCGACAACGCTATACCTATAGCGCTTTTATATATCACGCTATACATAGTTGTCTTATCAGCGCAGGCATAACGCGGTTTATAAGGGCGTTATATATATATAATGCTCTTTTAAAGAGTGCTATACCTTAACGTCCAAAACGTCCGTTAAGGTATAGCGATCTTTAAAAAAGCGTTATACTTAGATAGGTAATTCTTTTTTTTACACGTATTTTCGTCCTTTTTGTCAAAAAGAACCACAAATAAGTTCTGGACTCAACACTCTCCCCCTTCCCTTTTTTCGAGATCGTCTTGAATAGATAACACTTAATGTGCAATGCACAACTGGTAGAAATTCTGAACAACACTTGTTGTCCCTTTCATGAAAGAAGATCCTATTTATACCAAAGATAGAATATCGTCTTAGCACTTAGGATTGTAAAATGTCCATTTAGTGTTATTTCATTTGCAGTTTCTTTATTTTTTTCCTTTCAGTTACCACATGTTAACTTAGAGTGCAAATAATGTATTCCCCTCCGCCTATTAAATGTGATGTTGTTTGCCTGGACACGGAGCTCAAGGTTTTTTTATATATATATGTATATATAAAACAGTTTTTTGAAATTGTCAATATAATCGAATGATTCTATCCGAAGATCTTTCCCGCTTTCATAATTGCATGGATTTTTTTTATTTGCCATTGATGAATTATTCATTAGAATCGCCATTAGAAATCTAGTGGTAGTACTTTTTCATTTTTGGAATTATTTCAATTGAATTTATTTTCGTCGTTCTATTGCCGATCTTCCAATTTCTTCTGGTATGCCTCTCCGCCGGCAAGGGGTAAAAGAACCAAGTTTTCGAATTTGCACCTATTTGTATCTATTTAGTGATTAGTCTGCTAGTTTCTTTGCTCCCTTTCGGTCTTCCTTTTCTATTTTCTTCTAATCGTTCGACTATCCAGAAAAAGTGTCGGCCTACGAATGTGGTTTCGATCCTTTTGGTGATGCAAGAAGTCATTTTTGCCAAGGGAAGAAAGTTTCAGATACCTGTAGTTCGAGCCCTTTTTTTCCAGTTCCTGTACGTGGAATGATTTCCAGTGAACAAAGTTATCTGGGGAAGATAAGCTCTACTAACTATCCTTTCCTCTAAAAAAAGGTCCAGAAAAGTGTGACTAATTTGTTCTTTTACCATGTCAGCTACACTCTCATTTAGTCGATCTTGATAGTCCGAATACAATAAGTGTCTTAATCTAGACACTCTCCAAGTTGATAGGATCCAAATGAAAAAAGAAAATATGATGATAGGATTTGCAATCTTTCTTATTAAAATAATTAAAAACCAGTTGATCGGGAAATGTGGTCCAGATTCTTGCTTGCCTCTTCTATGACATGATCTATTGGGGTTACTATAGGAATGGACCACATCCCGACTGAGTTGTCCTTACCAAACTTAGATGCCATGTGGTGACTGCCAAGTATACTATCTGAAGAAGTGGGTGATCGTTATATAGGGAAGGGGAGAAGGAAATGAATTTGGTATGCGATAAATGTAATCTTTTGCTTAACAACAACAACAACAACAAGAAGCCCAGTAATTGCTCACAAGTGGGTTCTGGGGAGGGTGGTAAGACGTACGTAGCCTTACCCCTACTCTAGAAGAACAGAGAAGGACAGAGATGTTGTTTCTGATGAAATTTACACTAATTTTTAGAGAAATCTCACATGCAAGAAGTAATGTGGAAGGAGAAATAGAGAGGAAATGAGAGATACATAGATGAGATGAAGAAGAAGAAGAATAAGAAGAGCAAAATATGTTTATTACAATAAATCGGTCCCCTTTATACATCACTAACCGCCTCTAACTAACTAACAACGTATTTACACTTTAGTCCTCTAATTAGTTATTTAGTACACTTCTATCTCTTATAACAATACTCCCCTTCAAGCTGGGGCTTGAAACACATTCAGCACCCTAAGCTTGGACAGAAGAAAGTGATGTTGAGATGAACCCAATCCTTTGGTCATGAGGTCAGCTAATTGCAAGTTGGTAGAGATATATTGTGGCGCCAACTGCCTATTCTTGATCTTTTCTCTTACAAAGTTATAATCGATCTCGATACGTTTAGTATGTTCATGGAATATAGGATTAGCAACTATTCGCAGGGCTACTTTGCTATCACAATGTAGAGACACTGGTTGTTGAATCTGAACCTGTAGTTCCCTAAGCAATCCTAGGAACCATGTGATTTCTGCATCAGCCACTGCTAAACTCCTGTACTCTGCTTCTGCTGAGCTTCGACTGATAGTCTGTTGCTTCTTTGACTTCCACGAGATTAAAGAGTCCCCTAATTTGATGACATACCCTGTGACAGATCTCCTGGTATTAGGTTAGGAGGCCCAGTCTGAATCACAATAGGCAGACAATGTATTAATAGGTCCTGCCCCAAGCAGAATACCAAGGCCTGGTGCTGCCTTTATATATCTCACCACTCGCAAAGTTGCATCCCAATGAGATTGTTTTGGCTGCTGCATGAACTGACTGAGTACTTGTACTGCAAAACTCAGGTCTGGTCTAGTGATGGTCAAGTAAAGCAATTTACCAATAAGCTTTTGATAGATCCCTATGTCCTCAAGTTCTTCATCTCTATTTACCCCTACATGCTTGTCATATTCAATAGTGTTCAACTTCTGATTGAGCTCTATTGGAGTGGAGATAGATTTAGCTCCTGCAAGACCAACTTCTGATATCAACTGAAGTGCATACTTTCTTTGTGTGAGTAGAATCCCCCTTTTTGATCTTAAAACCTCAATGACAAGGAAGTATCTTAGCTCCCCTAGATCCTTAACTTTAAAGGAATTTTGTAATGTCTGCTTGGCTTCTATTATCAGCTCTTCATTGCTCCTAGTGATAAGCAAGTCATCGACATACACTAAGATAACAAAAATGTCTAATGTTGTGTTCTTAATGAAGAGTGAATGATCAGAAGCACTCTGATGATATCCTGCCTCCACCAAAGCCTCTGTCAACTTGATATTCCATTTTCTTGAAGTCTGCTTAAGACCATAGAGTGATTTAAGTAGTTTGCAGACCTTATACTCCCCTTGTCTCTGGAAACCCTATGGCAGTTCCATGTAGACATCTTCATAGAGATCTCCTTGCAAGAAAGCATTATTTACATCCATTTGAAATAGATCCCATCCTCTAGAGGATGCTATGCTAATGAATGTTCTGACAGTAACCATTTTGGCTACAGGGAAAAAAGTCTCATGATAGTCCAACCCTTCTTGCTGTGTATAACCTTTTGCTACTAACCGAGCCTTGTATCTTTCTATTTCCCCATTTGCTTTATATTTTATCTTAAACACCCACTTGGATCCTATGGCCTTTTTTTCCTGCAAGTAAGTCAACAATGATCCATGTTGTATTGTCTTCAAGAACTTTAATTTCTTTTGACATAGCTTCTACCCAGTTTTGATCCTGACAAGCTTCCTTAAAGCTCTTTGGTTCTACTTCTTCAGAGAACACTCCCAGGTAGGCTTGGTAATGTGATGACAAATGAGATTAGAATACACTGTTTTAAATACAATGAGGATGATTTTGAGTGTTTGAGCATGTACATAATCTTTCATCCATATGGGGGGCCTTGTAGTTCTGCTAGATTTTATGACACCAGCTGCTTCTGGAACTACCTATTCTATGAGGGAATGGCTTGTGGTTGGATCTGTGATTGGATGCACTTCATCTTGCTCTATAGGGTCAGTAGTGTCAACTGAGTCCACTGTATCTTCAATTGATTCCAGTGTTTGCTGCAGTTGTTGATTCCATAGCTGGTGGTTGGGCAGCTTCAACTTGATCATGTGCTATGGATGAGTTTGATTCCTCAGTGGTGGCATGTACCTCACTAGAAGAACTCTGCAGTAATTGTTCAGGCAGAGAATCATTTGGCATAGGAGACTCACATGGAAATATGTCTTCAGCGATCTGAGTTCCTTTCTTAAAAGGAAACACATGTTCTCTGAATGAAACATCTCTACTAATGAACACTTTTCAGGCATCTAAGTCAAATAGTTTGTACCCCTTTTGTGTTTCTGAGTACCCTATAAAGACTGCCTTTCTTGCTCTTGGTGTGAACTTTTCGCCACCTGGCAAGTTACTTGCAAAACAAAAACAACCAAACACCTTTAAGTGCTCTATCTTTGTTGGTTTGTTATGCAACATTTCATATGGACACTTCCCTTGCAGTAATCCTGTGGGAAGTTTGTTAATTAAGTATGTTGATGTGCTCACACAATCACCCCAGAATCTCATTGGCACTGAGCTGTGGAACATTAGTGCCCTTGCAATTTCTAGGATATGTTTGTGTTTCCTCTCCACTGTGCCATTTTGTTGAGGTGTATATGGACAGCTACTCTGATGTATGATTCCTAGAGATTTCAATAACTCATTGCATTGAGAATTAAAAAATTCACTACCATTATCATACCTCAACACTTTCACATTTACACCAAACTTACTCTTTATCATAACAAGAAAGTTCCTTATTACAACCAGCGCTTCACACTTTGATTGAATCAAACATACCCAGGTATATCTACTGTAATCATCCACAATGGTAACAAAGTAATGTTTTCTATCATATTTTGGCACCCTGTGAGGTCCCCAAACATCTAGGTGAATGAGTTGAAAAGAACTATATGAGCTAGTACTACTTGAAGGAAATTTTAACCTACACTGCCTAGCCAATTGACACATATTACAATTTTCTTTCACTTTCATGTCCACTTTATTCCTTAATTCTGGGTTGTGTTGCATTCACCTCAGTGATGCATGACCTAACCTCAGGTGATAGTGTTCACTTTCAGCTCCTTTGTTCACCAAGAAACCTGTTGCAACTACTGTTATATTCTGCTTCAGCGGATACAATCCATTGTGTTCTCTACTAATCCTCATCACCCTGCCACTGTAAAGATCCTAAAACATACAGAAATTAGGAAAGAATGTGGTTGAGCAACTAAGATCTTTGGTGAGCTTTGATACAGACAGATTGAATTTAAAATCTGGTACATATAAGACATTTTTAATTGTCTTATTTCCCACAGTAGAAGCTTCTCCAGTGTGTGTTATTTGTGCTTCATTTTCTGTGGGTAATTGCACTTTACTCCTTCCTTGATCATCAGTTGTTCTCATATTACTCAGAATATCCTTAGAATATGTGACATGATGAGTTGCTCCTATGTCTATCACCCAATCAGAATCACACATTCATGCATTTCCTAGTAAGGAAATTATACCTGTCATGTTAGTAGATCATTCTGGTGTTGCTGGTTTTAACAAAAGTTTGACAAGTTGTTTGTACCGTTCTTTTGTAAAGAATTGTCCATTACCCTACACTTGAACAATTGTTGCCTTGTTTTCCTCATTGCTTACATTCACATTGTTGGTATAGACCTTTCCTCCTCTAGACTGATTTTTTCTCTTACTCTTGAAATTAGTTGGATAGCCAATTATCTTAAAACAATTCTCCTTAAGGTGACATTTGTATCCACAATGCTCACAAATGATTCCTGGCCTTTTACCTCTAAAATCTGGGTCCCTTTCCTGCTAACATAGTGAGTGGTTCCGTATGAGCATCAACCACTCCTAAGGTTCTTTGACTTTCTTCTTGAGTAACTATTGCATAAGATTCATTAACAGTCACAACAAGTCTTTTTGCCAGTACATTACTTCTTATGTTACTATAGGTATCATTTAATCCCATAAGAAACAGCAGTAAACGTTGTGACCTTAGATGTTCAATTGAAGGTCTAGCCTCCTCACAATCACATGAAGATAGAGGCACTAACACATCTAATTCGTCCCACAGATCCTTCATTTTAGAAAAATATGAAGTTACAGAGTCGGTACCTTGTCTCAATGTCGCTATAGCTGTCCAAAGGTGAAAGATTCTAGTTAGATTTGATCTATCAAACCTCTCCTGGAAATCACTCCAGACTTTTCTCGCATTTGAAGCATAGACAATTCTTGGCATCAACTTATTCGATACAGTGTTTTCGATCCATAACAAAATGATTGCATTGCATTTTTCCCATTGCTCTGCCATTCTCCTCTATACGTGTTCTTCACACAGGTTCCGTCTACAAACCCTAGTTTACTCTTTCCCCTGAGTACCAATTTTATCGCCCTGATCCACAGTGCGTAATTGTCGGGCCCTGTGAGATTGAGCGGTATTAGGACAAGTTCAGGAGCATCTGAGGGTTGCAAAAATAGCGGATGATTATGATCCAGAGAAGCTACTTCATTTCCGCCCATGGATGAAGAGATCAGAGCTTTGTCGAGCTTCAGTCAAGCTTCGATTCTACAAATTTCTTCCTAATTCTGATGAATTTGTGATCGCCACTCTGATACCATGATGAAATCTGCACTAATTGTTAGAGAAATCTCACATGCAAGCAGTAATGTGGAAGGAGAAGTAGAGAGGAAATGATAGATACGGAGATGAGATGAAGAAGAAGAGGAAGAGCAAAATCTATTTATTACAATAAAGTGGTCCCCTTTATCCATCACTAACTGCCTCTAACTAACAACTTATTTACACTTTAGTCCTCTAATTAGTTACTTAGTACATTTCTAGCTCTTATAACAATAGTTTTCGATTGGCTCCAAGCCGGAGAACGGATAAAAAAAGTAATGGCAACAAGTAGGAATAACAACAAGATAAAAAAGACCGAAGCAAAGAAAGCAGTTAAAGTGTGATCTTTTGCTTCCTGAATATATATATCCTGTCATTCCTTTATTTCTTATATCTCTTAGTTGGTGCCTGTCATGAAATTTGGTTGATCAGTGTGATGTAGAAAATTTAGACATCTTTTCTTTTCCTGCACCGCCTTCAAGACTTCCTATTTTGTTTCTTCAGGTTCTGCTTGTTGGTAGCATAACTATTGACTCTCCGAGAGACGACCAGCAAAGTGAAGGTTCTTACAGAAATGTATATGTAAAATCTCATGAACTAGTTTTGTTCTTATTACTGTTTAGTTCATCCATTTGCTTGGGTATTTTTCCTATTAGCAGATTATTTCAGGGCTTCTACTGGTCCCACTAAGCTTGGCACTGAGTGTCTTTTGGGTTGGCATGTACACCTGATTTTACAAATCAAGACAACAATTGAGGTTCATTTAACTTAATATGCTAGTTTATTCAGTTCTTTCAAGTAGCATGTTAAGTTTTCAAGTGGTAATTGATTAATGTCTAATAGTACCAAGAAGGTGTCAGAGCTATGTGGCTGGCTAAAAATGGAGATCATGTATATTCGCATCTGTATGATCTTGGTGCGTATGTGAATTTGATATCAGTAAGTAGTTAACCTTTTTCTCTGCATGCTTTTTCTCTTTCTTTTCTTTTTTCCAGGTTATCTTTTTATCTGTCTTTTTTATCGATGTTCTTGATTTTGCGGCTTCTTTAAACTCATCGCTTGAATTGGTTTCCCGGGGGAATGCAGGTTCTAGGTTTGAATGTATTTTTCTGGGCGTGTCCCACAACAAAACATATAGGTTCTGGCATTCGCTTTCGGACACCATTTGATAAAGTAGTTGGATCCTTGACATCAAGATGATTATGTTACTGAAACAACTTACATCCCGTGATAAATGTCAAGTTTTTAGTTGCCAAAGAAGCGGAGGAAGTCTGGCTCTGGTTTAGGAGTAGCAAGATTAACAACATCGTTTGATCGTTGTCTGCCAAGATCAACAATATGGAGGCAATTTTCAACCTTTGCTTCTATCATTTAGAGATATCCAGGCCTCTATCTGATGTGACGTTATAGTCAAAGGTAATGAGAGATATTGAAGTGGTTGTCAATACAATAATTGATAGTTCCCATTGTCGAAGGCGAATTTAAAATTTAAACTCTATGAGTTCATCTTTTAAGGTTTTTAGCATTGAACCCATTATGTTTTTAAAGTTGTGGATTCGTATATACTATTTTACAATTTAATGAATTTTTACTTATATATTTTTTTTCCTCGTCGAAAGTTATGTGTTCAATTGAACCCGTGATTAATAGATTAGATAGGCCCCTGCCATTGTTCATAGTTGGTATATAAAGCTTCCATACGCCATGTAAAGCATCCGCATTCAGCTCAATCGGCTGTAATCATGTGCCAATTGTTGTCTTCCTCGTTTCAGCATAACTGGTAATGTACACAAGCCATTCTTGGATCCATTTATTTCCTTTCCTTTTCCGTGAATCAAATCATAAAAACTTAGGTAAACGTTGAATCAAATCTCTTTTTGTCTAGGGTTAAACCGATGAGAGGGAAGGGGTTATTAGCCTATTTGGCCAATCTTTTTTTGGGTCAAAAGTGCTTTTTTTTTGCCAAAAGCGTTTGCAAAGTTTTTAGAAGAAAAAAAAGTGCTTTTTGAGGAGAAGTAGAAGCAGATTTTGAGAAGAAGAAAAATATAGCTTCTCTCCAAAAATACTTTTCTAAGAAACACTTTTGAGAAAAATATATTTTAAAGCAGTTTTCAAAAGCTTGGCCAAACACTAATTACTGCTCAAAAGTGCTTTTCAAATTAATTAATCAAACACAAACCGATTTTTACCACAAGTACTTTTTCGAAAAGCACTTTTAAAAAAAAATACTTCTCAAAATAAGCAGATTTTATAAGCTTGGACAAACAAGCTATAAGTTTCTTTCCTTGTTTTTTCAATCACCCCGCTCGATTAATTCGTAAAAATAGCACGGACTAGCCAGTTTTTGGACTAGTATTTGAAAAATAGCAAGCATTTTCAAAGTCATTGAATAATAAGTTCCAGCATAATATACTGGAGATTGGTGCACCTGTGTATGAAATTCCAACATATTATGCTGAAATTCCAGCACACGAAAAGTTCTAGCATAATATACTGGAGATTGGAGCACCTGTATATGAACTTCCAACATATTATGTGTTAGTATACTATATTTTTAAAATAATTTTGGAGAAGAAAAATAACGTATAAACAGAAATACAGAAGGTAGGATTTAATCTGAGCCCACTGAATTCATAGTGTTTCCTTAAGGAACTTAATCCCCTCCTAGTACCCGAGGTTGTGGATTATTTCCTCCCAGGATAGAATGGATTACACACTGGTGTAGCGGTATTTCAAACCCCAGTATTTCAACGAACACAAATGGTGACAACAAATACATACGTTGTTTGTTTTGTAAGAAAACAATGCAGAAAGGAAGAGGAGAACTCAAAAATTTTGTATGGAAAATCTGAGGGAATACTGTGCTATTTATGGCCAACATGTTGAGTTTAAACGAAGAGGTGCAACTCTTCAGAAGGTCTGTCATGACTGTTCACGTAAAACAGCCATAACGTAAATAGCTATTTACACAAAATAAAACGGCAATTCAAAATGCGGAGGAGAATTAATTTTCCATTACCAAAATGGATAATTAGGGTTAATTATATTACTTTAATCTTTAATATTAACAAATAAATTTGGTCCAAATCGATCATTTGACCGAAGCTGAAGTCGAGCCGAGTGGCGACGACGGCGCGAGGCTTGCCTTCTTGTTAACTTTTTAAGAGCTAGAAGAAGAGCAATTGTATATATACCCATCAAAAGTCTTTTCCTCCTCCAATATGGGACTATGTCCCTTTGTCAAGTAGGGAAACTCAAATATTTCATTTTTCCTCCATTTCCCATTCACCCTCTTTTAAGCTAAAATAAGCTTTAAAAAAACCTAACTTTTTGCTGGAACTCCATCATAATATGCTAGAGTTCCAGCATCCAGTATATTATGATGGAAGTTCACATGTAAAAAATTCTAATTCCAGTACTTTATGCTGGAATATTTTCTGGATTTTAAATAGTGTTTTCGTTCAGATTTATATTTACATGAAAAGTGACTAAAATTCGATTACTTTTAAAATTATGATTGTTTTTCAATTACCACTTATAAATATGACTATTTTTTAATTTTACCTGATTAATTCATATTCGCATAGCCTATTGAATATGTACAGTGCTTTCCATTTTTATGGCTCAACTCGAGAATTGTTATATTATTAGGGTGGAGGGACCTTAATTCCTACAATATTTTATGGTTGTGTATTTAAGTTATTCCATGTCAGTTTGATGCTTAATCATTGTTGGTGGGTGACTTGTTTGGCCAAGTTTCTCTAAAGCCAAAATAGTTTTTTTTAAAAGTTGAAATGTTCAATCAAGTTTTTAGACGGAAAAAATATTTTTGAGTAGAAACAAAAATAGTTTTGGAGAAACAGTATAAAATAATTTCTTCCCAAAATTATATTTTTAGAAAAGCGTTTCTTGAGAAAAGTATTTTTTTAAAGTTTAATCAAATACTAATTATTATTTAAAAGTATTTTTTAATTAATTAACCAAACACAAATTATTTTTTATAAAAAGGAATTTTTGAAAAATTGCTTTTTAAAAAATCACTTCAAATAAGATAATTTTAAAAGTTTGACCATGCTGGCTATAAGTTAGCGGTTAGTTACTCGGATCATGAATTTTGTGCCAAACTCAGGACCAGTTTCTACTAGGAATGAGAAGGGATAAGGGCCCCACTTGCCATACGGCCACGTGGACTCCATGCTCTTCTCTAGTCAGCTAGCAAGCAAGTTGCCTGACACTCCTTACTACTCCGTGCTAACACGCCCACTGTTTTTTTTTTCTTTTTTTAATTCATTGATTTCTTCTCCATTTTTAATGCCAAAAGAATATGACAAAAAATTATGTTTTCGATCAAAAAAATTACAAAAGTAGTAACCACCAAGCGCAATCAGTAAATTAGAATATAGGTCACTAAATTTTGTATCATTTATAATTTAATTTCAAGAAAAACCCAAATTTTGATACTTATACCAATTTTGTGATTTTATTAAAACCTAGTTAGTTTCATGGATATCTGATTTTAAAGATAGAGTTAACATTCGCCTATATCAATTTATATTATATTTAAATTTATGTTATAATATTTTATTTTTATCAAAAAACCATCAATTAGAGAAAAGAAGGTGAGTATCAATTTTGCACATTTCTTGATTAGTTTTCCTTCACATATTTATTTACTATCCCTTTAATTTTATTTTATAACACTATCTTCTTAGCTGTCCGTTTCAAAAAGAATATTATCTTTTTATATTTTAAATTAATTTATTTGAAACTTTTATTTTATTTTTAATAATTATTCTATATTTATTGAAATATCATGATATAGTTAATAATAGACAATCTCATTCTCTTTCTTTATTTTGTGTTTAATTAAACTTTACCTCATAATTGAAACGAATATAGTACATTAAAACCTAGAAAGTAGTGAAGAGATGCACGTGCCTCAAACTCAAGTGGTGGTATTCCATAAATTTGGTACGAGAGAGAGAGAATTATTGTACTGCCGGGCCATTCGGATAAGGTAAAAGAACCATAATTATAATTTTAAGAAACTATACAGATGTGTTTATATTCCATATGGATATGCTAGTTTTATCGCAATCAAGGAAGCAAAAAAAATGCAGTCCGATATATAAAGTATTCGTATTTATATAGGATTTGGAGAAGGGTTTACATTTTAAAGGATAGTCTAATTTTAATATAAGTATTAGTGTCAATAAGCAGATTATATCCTTCGTCAAAAAAGTATAGTGTATATATAAGGTAAATTTTACTTTGTGCTTTCATATATATTGCATTTTGAATTTCATTAACACAATTGAAAAGTATAACTCAATGATCAAGGAAAATTAAAAATAATTGCTTTTGCAACTCAATCGCAGCCAAGGGAGTAATACCAATAAATTTATGTGAAATCAGATACTCCCTCCGTTTCAAATTAGATGAGGTACTTTCCTTTTTAGTCTGTTCTAAAATAAATAACATATTTTTAAATTTAAAAATAATTCAACTTTAAACTCTTCATTTTACCTATTTTATCCTTGATAAGAAATTTTTCTAACCATACAACTCACAAAGCTTTTACCCCTTAAATTTTTAAGATCATAAATTTTTTTTAAAAAAAATTTCTTGTTAAATTACGTACCGAATCGAAGTAACTAATATAAATTGAAACGCAGAGTATTACAAACTTCAATGTACTTAAAAAAAATTGTATATAAAAAAATTACTCAATATCATACACTTACTAATTTGGTGCATGTATCCTATACAGGCAATAATATTCGTATATCATAATTCATAATTATAGTCGTCGGTAGTGTCACCCTCACCCCCATCTACTTCTCCGTTCCTTCTTCGCAGGTTTCCAATGGCCAATCCATACATCTAAATTCCGTTTACTTCTCGTCTCGTCGTCGTCTTTTCTGAAGCTGGAAAAATGGCGGAAGATATGATTATTTCTGCTCATATCAACAGGTTTTGGTTCTATCCTATCTGGGTCTCCTCTATATTGCTCCTATTTGTTATCACTACTTTGTTAGTTCACTGCTAGTTGTAGTATTTCTTATCAGCTACTCAACTTGATTTACGTACAAGTTTTTCTTGATGGATCTCGCTTCTTCTTCTTTTTTTTTTCCTTTTTAAGTGATCTTTCTTGGTTCGACTTTCAATGAATAAGTTTTAAAATACTGTTAAAGGTATTAAAATTTGAGCTGGCAAATTTGTGGATCATCAATAAGATATGCTAAATATTTTGTATTTAATGGGTTTTTATGTTTCAAGTTGCTGGTTACTTGGTTTGATCTGTATTTTAGCTGAGGTACAGACTATGCCCTAATCTTCTGATTTTAGTCTGAGTTATCACTGGGGTAAATTGAGTAAAAGCTGTGCTTTGGAAACCCTTATTTTCAGTGCATAACATAATTTTCATGCTAAGTATTTAGAATTGGGTATTGTCTTGCAGAGACAGATCCAATATTTGAACTTTATGAGCTCGAAATTTAATATTTGTACATATTCGGTAGATTTCTTAACACATATAGAGTTTGAGCCAAAATTATCCTATTTGTGAAATCGGATGAATTCTTTTTCACTGCGTCGCCTAACTGGTATTGTCAAATGTTATAGCGATATATTTTGGTAGGTCATGTTGTTTATTTCCATCATATGCGCATATAATATGGAGAAGAAAGTAGAGGATCTATCAGCAAAAGACTTACCACTTACAAGGATAGGTCAATTCCAATGAAGAAAGAAAACAAATGTGTTTACATGTGACTGAACAATCTTCTAGAATCATCTTAGTTTCCTTTCGCACCTTTAGTGCCTCAAATGCTGAATATTTAGGAAACTTTGAGTTCGAAGCAACCTTGAACGAATAAATAAAATGAAGAAGTGAGAAACAGAAGTCATAAAAAAGATTCAGTCCTTTTTTTCGTACTCTTCCAATTCTTAATGTGAAAACAATCTACCAACAGTAGCCTCAACAAACTGTTGAATCTTTAACTTTTAAACTCTTTAAGTTCGATTGAGTACACTCTGTATATAGAAAAGAACAAGAAAATGCAGTTATGGACGTTGCAATGGAAATGTGTATAGTAGCTCAAAAACTTAGTTCAGCCTGTGTCGGTTGTTGTCAGTTAATTTTGCCCTTTTTGTGATCAAATGTGTAATTTCTGATGCCTAAACGACGTTGTTTTAATATGATCATTGCTTTAAAAGAGGAACTAATGCAATCTAAGTTTCTCTACGGTTACATTTAGCATTTCCTTCCATCAAATCTGCTTTTCAAACTTCAATTAAGTACGAAAGTATTCAGCATGTTTGTCTTGATTGCTATTTACAATCTTCTTCTGACCCTTCCGAACGAATCAGTTCAACTAGGATTTCATTTTTTAAACCATTTCATACTGGACTAAATGTATGTGTCACAATCTAATACTGGTTTACCTCTTGTACCAGTGGTGATATGAACAAGGTACTGCCTACTAGCCTTGCTTACTTTAATAAGAAAAGAAAGTTTCAAGCTGAGCAACTGGGAATGCCTCTACCAAAGCATATGTGCTCATATCAGAGCTATGCTGAATGTAGTTCTTCACCTAGTGGTACAGAGGCTAAAGAGTCTTTGCCATTCATGATTAAGGCAGAATACGATAGAAGGGGCCAAGATGATGACTCAGAACCAGAATCTGAGAAAGACAGCAATAGCTTTATTGGAGATGCTGACTCTGTCACATCTGGTGAGGCTAAAATTAATCCTGGATGTCTGAAATCATGTTCATCCGATCAGGCTTCAACCTCATCTTTTAATTGGGGTGGAAACCAGTCCAAGAATGCTCTTTATTCTTTGGAGAGCAGATCAGCGACAAAATTAACACCTGATAGGCCGGAGCAACCACCTACTAGCGGAGAATGGGATACTCTACATCATGGTTCTGGGTGCCACCCGTCACTAGAATATGAAGAGCGCTTGTTGGAATTTGGAAATCATGGGGATTGCACTTGTGCAGAATACAGGAATGAGGGCGTTGAGTTGTCAACAGAAAAGGAACTTGAAGATACTATGTACTCCAATGGGGTGAATCCAAATAATTATGTTCTTTCATCTGGAAGATGGACAGTTAACCAAGGTAACTTAGTTTCCAGTTTCTCTTTTCCCCTTCTTTCTCATTGAAGTTGTGAGGTAGATAAAGGTTCTGAAAATTTTGTCTTTGTACTGTCCAAGTTCTGGTTATCTCGTGAGTTTCCCCCTTTTACAGTCGATTATAGCATGTTCACTCAAATAGGGAAAAAATGTGTGCCTCTTGTCGGTCCTTGTATGTTTGTATGGAGGACGTGGTTATTTGGCTTAGAAATGTGGTAAGATTTACTTAGATGACACATAATTTTCTTTTGATGCAGATTCAGAGCCAGGTCCCAAGAAACTAACCATTGACAAAGAGTTTGAGCAGTACTTTTCCATGCTAATGCTGTAAAAGAAACCATTCAGTTTGAACAGCTGGTTTTAGTAGTTAATAATTGGTTCCACACTTCCACTGGCTGGCTTATATGGTTAGTACTGCTATGTTGCATGTATGTAGCCTTTGTAGCAACACAAACAAATATGAGAATTTTGTATTCACCTACCTTGATAATTATTGTACATATGTTTTTGCTTGCATAATTCATCAGTTGCAGAATGGTGTTTTCGCAGCTCAAGAATTCTTGGACTTTCTGTTTAATTGGTTTTAGTCTATTTAATAGTTGAAGACACTGTTGATGTTACCCTCGACTGTTGCTCCTCTTATGCACCAGTTGGTTTTAATTTGACGACAACAACATACCCCGTGGAGTATGGGGAGAGTAGTATATACGGAGACCTTACCCTACCTTGTGAAGGTAGAGTGGTTGTTTCCGGAAAAGTGAAGACCCTCGGCTCAATAAAGCAAAATCACAACAATTATGATAAAAAATTACGGTAAGCGAAATAGTAACAACAGCCATATAAGCTGTTTGGTTAAAATGAAATCCTTTGCTTTGATTAACATTTTTGAAATCTTTTGAACACGTTTAATCATTTCAAACAGGTTTTGTTGGAGACAATTAATTATTTGTAAAATTCTTTCAGGTAAATCTTTTAATCATATTAAACAGGTTTTGTTGGAGAACAGTGTCTGAAGAAGTATTTCTTTCTATATAAATAATTAACTAATCTTTCCAATAGAAGTGAGTTGAGACAATATATTTTACGTCGTCATGGCTATATTGGAGTGGTTGGAGTCAAGATTTTCTTTGGGAATTCATAACCTTGGGGAAGGAGGAGTTTGATTTAATCTGAATAAATCGAGTTAATGATTGGTGAAAATCTAGAGCAATTTACAAAGAGAATTTAAGTTTTGTTGGCAAGATATACAATTTTTATACCATCAAGTAAAATTAACAAGTTATATGTAACTCTTTCTAACAAATTTAACGTAGTAACTTAAAATTTTAAGAATGAAATGGTATAATCAATTACATTGCGTTGAAAATTACCCGTGTATGTGACTTAAATCTTATTGAAAATATTAGCTAAAAGGGAGTCATTGCAGTTCCTCTAGTTACTGGATTATTTGTTTTCCTTTTTTTTACGCTGTTACTATGGATTCTCATTGTGTGAGATATGAGGAGGGTAATATGTATACAGATCTTCGCCTATCTTGAGGAGGTAGAGAGGTTATTCTGATAGATTCTCGAAAAAAAGTAGTTCTCAGCAAATTTGAAAAAAAAAATAACAATAAAAAATTATGTTCAAAATAATAAAAATAAGCATAGTGACAACAACAAAACAACAAAGCAATATAAAAACCGTAGCAAGAGAGATAACATGTAGTATTAGAAATTAAAAAATAAGATAATACGAGAATGATAATAATATTGATATGAAAAATATTGGATAGATACGGTGTCCCAAGCGTGACTACCTACTAACATTCTACCCTAATTATCATCTTTCATATCCTTCTATCTAAGGTCATGTCTTTAGTAAGCTGAAGATGCGTCATCTTCAAGTCTTGTCTAATCACTTCTCTGCAAAATACTTCTTCGGCCTACTTCTAACTCTGTTTAGACCCCCAATTGCCAACTTCTCGCACCTTCTCACTCGGGCATCGGTGCATCTCCTCTTCATATGTCCGAACCATCTCAGCCTCGCTTCCCTCATTTTGTGCGGAGGTCACTACTACCTTATCCCGAATCTCTTCATTCTAAATCATATCTCTCCTAGTATGACCACACATCCATCTCAGCATCTTCTGAGTGTGCATCACAAGTGGCTATTTTGACACATTTTTAAGCTAGCGTTTGGCCATAGATTTCCAAATTTGTTTTGAAAAATCTATTTTGGGTGAAGTTTGGCTTGAAAATTTGGACATACATTTCCAAACATATTTTTCAAATTTATTTTGGAAAAACATGTGTATTATGAGGGATTTGGCCCAAAACGAGCTATTGGGGATTTGGGATTTCGGCAAAATATAGGCAAAATTTATGGTCAAACATGTGTTTGCCAAATAAATATCAAGTTTATTTTGGCAAAATCTATGGCCAAACGGGTCTTAAAAATGTTGACTACTTTTCAAAAACCAATCCAAAAGTGGCTAGCATCGTACAATTTTTATCCTATCCTAAGGTTGTAATGTGGGCCGGGCCCGGGCCTAAACGGGCCAAGTGGGCTGGGCTCAAGTGGGTCGGTCCCAACCGGTTCCGGGCTTCACGGGCCTATATGTTGTAACCGGCCCGGGACGGGCCTAGACCCATATGGTCCCGGGCTAAGTGGGCCGGGCTTTTTTTAATTTTTTTTATTTTTATCTAAGACAATTTCTTGTAAATTATATTATATAATTGTGACTTAAATCTTGTAATTCAAATTTAAACACAAAAATATTGTAAAGAGATATTCAAGGGAATGCGTTATAATTTTTATTATTATGACATTAATAAAAAATGGCAATATCTTTCTTAGTCTTCCTCTCCCCCCCCTCCCCCCAATGGAATGATCACAACAAGGTGCTAATACCACCACTGAAAGGAAAAAAAACTAATCAAAATGTGACAAAATACAAGTTACATATTAGTTTACATTGTATCTCTTACAAATTTCATAAATCCTTCAAGGTCCGGAGGAATTTTTGTTGGTAGTGGCGAAAAAGAAGCTTGTTCATCACCGGTTCCGGCGAAGCAGCATCCTCCGCAAGTTCAGCTAGCATTTCTTCGTAAGCTTCGTCTACCTCTGGTTGTGATTCAGCAAGTCCAAAGTTTCTTCGTTCTGAACGGATCCAATCTCTAAAGAGTACTGATTTTTTCAAGCTCTCCCTCATAGATGTTCTATGATCACCGAGTTGAAGTCTTGCTTGACTGAAAGCGCTCTCTGATGCCACCGTTGAAGCTTGAACGGCTAAAATGTCTTGAGCCATCCTTGAAAAAACTGGATAGTGTTTTTCTTTGTCCTTCCACCATTCCAAAATATTAAAGGAGCCGTCGGGATTCACTTCTTCAAGTCCCTGTGACAAATAAACTTCAAGCTTATTTAGTTGTGAACAATCACTAGTACTAGAACCTTGAGAACTCCTGAAGTCCGCCCAAGCACTAAGTGCTCTTACTCCCGCAGTTCTTTTAGATGATTGCGAACTAGAAGAAGTAGGAGTTGGAATATTTGGTCTACCTTGATCTAAGGCAAGTTGATAAACACTATATTTAGTTAGAGCATTTATTTTAATTGAGACTATTGCTCCCGGAAGTGAAGGCAATTCCTCATCTTCAAGTGCTAAACCATTATAAACTTTTTTATACCAAAATTATGGACCTCCTAATTTCGTAGTTTGATTTAACAAGGCAACAACAACAAAAATAGGAGAATAGGGAAAAAATATTTTTTAACTTTTGTCTCATAGAATCAATAGCAAGTTCATAAATTACCCCACCCTCTGAAAATTGATTAAACAAGGTAGAAAGTTCTGCAAGATAAAGTAAACAGTTAGAAATAGTAGGATAATATTGCAATTCATTTGTAGCAATATGAAATTTTTCTAAAAATTCTACAAGCATTTTAACATTAGCCCAATCCTGATTTGTAAGGTGCTCATCATCATCAGCTACACGAGCATTAAAAGTTGAATTTATTGAGTTTCTATATTCATATGCAACAACTAAACTTCCATACATGTAATTCCATCTAGTTGGACAAGGTTTATGAACCTTTCTTTCTCTTAGGCCAAATTCATCGCATCTTCTAAAATATTCTCTAAGTATACTTCTACGGTTTGAATAAAAAAGCCAGTTAAGAGCCATTTTAACCTCTTCAATTTCAACATTTAAAATTCTCATACCATCACCGATAATTAAATGGTAAATATGACAAATACATCTAACATGAAAAATATTACTAAATGCAGGATCTAGTGTAGTGGTAGCATTAGTGTTACTAGAAGCATTATCCATTGAAACTGACATTATTTTATAATGCAAAAATATCTACAAATATTCGTAATCGTTCTAGCAATAAACTTCCCTGTGACACGTGAATTAATTACTTTATAAGCGATAATGCGCTTTTGCATTATCCAATCCTCATCAATCCAATGACCGATAACAATAAGATAATCACAGTCATTACAAATTCTACCAATATCAGTAGTAATAGCAAAACGATAATTTATATGAGTAAATAAATAGTGCTAATATTGTTCATATTCATGTTTATATTTATAAATATCACTCTTTACGGTTGTGCGAGGCCATCCTTTATAAGTAGGATTAAAAACTTTTCTAATATAATGCACAAAGTGAGGGTTAGAAGGAAAACTATAGGGTAAGCACATAACAGTAACCATTTTTGCCAATTCTTCACGATCTTTTCTTGGATCGTAATATAAAATACCACCGGTAATAATATTAATTCCTGGTTGAAATTGATTTGACCCGGTACTTGGGTCAACATGACTAGGTACACTTGTCCCCTCGGTCGCAGCTTTCATTTGAAGAAATTTGACTTTATCTCTAGGGTGTTTCTTTATGTGTCTAGTCAAACTTCCTGTACCCCACGTTGTTCAACAAATTTAAAAGCCAACTCTGCTCCACAAGTTTTACACTTAGCCTTATTTTTTTCTCTTAGTTGAATAAAAAATGCCCATACAATAGATGTTTCGCTCCGTTTAGAAGATTGTCTAGAAAAAGTAGAGGTAATAACATGAGGGTCAGACGGGGCATCATTTGGATTATCAATTGGGTTAACTTCAACAATAGGACTAGTGTGCGTATCGTCATCCGGTTGTGTTTCATCTAAATTTATATTTTCATCATCATTTTCCTCATCATTTTCATCAATAGTTGGATTACCATAAAGAACATTCATATATTCATGGTTTAGTTGTTCACCTGGTGCAATATCATGGTAAAATTGACTATTGGTAAATTGTAATAAAGTGTTATCGCTATCAAGAATAGCAGGGGTAGGACGGGTAACAAGTTTGGGTCGGGGAGCTGAGGGAAGTGGAGGAGCTTTTACCAAACATATTTTTTTTAAAATAGACCATATTAATTATAATTATACAAAGTAAAACAAACAAAACTATAATATTACAACTTAAGAGTTGGAACGAGTTTACCGAATTGACGAACAACTTGTTGAAAATTATATATCGTTGAAGACTTGAAGACTTCAATTCACCAACTTGACAATTTTTCACAAATTGCAACAATAAAATAAGCAATTATAGAAGAAAATTAGAAAGAGATTGATGATTTTGTGAGAAAAATGAAAGAACGAGAGGGTATTTATAGTTGAGAATAGGAAAAAGTGTAACTATAAAAAGTTTGGGGTTAAAACAAAGTTGGGGGTAAAATGGCTATTTTTCAAAGTGCCAAACGACTAAATTTGCAGGCCAACGGCTATAATTTAAAGCTACCAACCGTTGGCCTTTTTTTCAGTTTTTTTATTTAAAACTAGTCGTTGGGCCCGTTTGGCCTGGTTGAACCGGCCCACTTAGGAAGCCGGTCCCGGGCTCGCGGGCTCAAGGGTGGGGATCGACCCACATGGGCTCAAAGACCCAACTAGTCCCGGGGGTTAAACGAGCCGGCCCGTTTAGGCCCACTACTATATAGGCTCGCGGGCTCGGACCGGCCCACTTTACAGCCTTAGCCTATCCCACGAACATCCTCCTCAACAGCCAAACAAACTTGAGTACATTGTCCCTTTAATGACACTAGGTAGTCATTATAAAGGACTACTATGTAGATATTGGCCAGTACGTCCTGAATTTCAGTTTAAATCTTCAAGACAAAAATATTTTAACAGTTAAAATATTTAGTTTAAAATTTCAGAACAAAATAAGTACCGGCGAATCTCTAAACAACATCCGTGAGAATGGGGCTATATGTGCACCTGCCCCGGCTCTGTCAGAACAAAGCCCATAAAAGGAAGTCCGGTCCATAATTAACCACGTAAACGAGTCGGTCTTTGTTCCCGGTTTTCTCCAACTTCTTCTATCCTGTCCCTCCTCCCTGGCTACTTCCTTTGATTTTCCTCAACCTTTTTTCAAACTCAGCAAACTGTATTATAGGTCACACTATATACATTAAAAAAACACACGGAAACTACCTTTGCAAACTCTGCTACCTGAAATTAAATTATTTCTCTTTAGGTTTTATTCAATCGATTCCTCTCTGATTTGAATCAAATTTTTAGGGATTAGATATTTTTGCAGAAATTCATGTTCGGATCATCAAAAAGATGATTCTTTCACGTATCAATCGCTCTCTCTCGAAATCTTCGATTAATAAAGTAAGCTGCAATTTATATAAATTTTAAATCTTTTCGTATTTTCTGTGTTTATTTATGTTAATATTGTTAGTATGATACGTTTTTTCTTTTTTTTTTTTATAATATGATTGAGCAGACATTAGTTTCTGGTGTGAGAAGAGTGATTTTGGATGAAGTGGCATCGCGTAATGCGTGCATTACACGCGTCAATGGCGGGTTAGGGTTTGTGAGAAGCTACTTGACATCTATTGGAGCTGGAAAACAAGGTGTCAATAAGGCATATTTGTCGGAACTTGATTCTCTATTTGCAAACCCGAGACTCCGGAGGTTTTTTTGCAGCCAAGGATCAAAGAATAAAAGTGAGAATAATTCTTTACACGTTTTTTTTTCTTTTTTAAAAACAATAAAAAATTTTCTTGGTGATGGATTCTTATTGTTGTGTTTTGATTTTGTAGATTACGAGAACTATTATCCGAAGAATAAGAAAGAAGTCCCAAAAGGGAACAATCAAAAGGCGGAGTCGAGCAAAGGTATGCAATGCAATGTATTAACAGTTTGTGCATTTGATGTTCAGTAACATATGATGAAGTAAAATTATTTGTGGTAAGTTATTAGACTTTACTAGAATGTGTAAATATTGGGAAAATTTCAGTTCGAGCTAAGTTTTTGTTTTCTAAGGTATGTTGCATATGATTAAATAGAACTTTGGATTACTAAAATCATTGATGAGGGAAAGTGTTAGAGATATAGCTCATTTATACTATTCCAAATGTTTAGGAAAATGAGAATACCTATCTATGAATAGAGATGTAAATTAGCAAGTGGAATAGCGCCTTATTTACTAAAATTGAATGTGTTGAAGTAGATTTGATATTCTGCAATATCCCTTGTTTGGTCCTTCGTCTTAAGGACTGTGTAAAAGTGACTCAACACTGCCTATGCAAATCATGGATTAAAGCCTTCTTACTGCGAAGACAACCTTTGTGTATGGAATTTATGGTACTGAATATCTTGGAGGTTAAAATTACATGCTTTGCATGCGTTCAAAATTATACTGGGAATTGGATGTCTTCAATAGCAACTCTCGCTTCAAAACCGTCTATACGTTCTTAATTTGACAGAGCAAAATGTCTGATATATTAAGCGATGCGAAGCAAAGAGTTATCGCTTCATGGGTGAAGTCATGCAGTTTAGGGAAGTGTGAGAATATTAACGTTCTGCGAGTTCATTGAATCTCAACTTTGAGAAGTTGGATTGATATCGGCCATTGGATGCTGAATTTTTTTTTTCAATATCAATTAATTGTTATACTACTCCCTTCAAAATTAAATTCATTGGTATTCCTAGTTTTCAGCAAAATGTATGCTTCACTTCAAAGAAGTATGTGCGTCACTTCATGCTTTTCGCTTCAAGCCACATGGATCTTGTCACTCTTCTGTGCTTATCGCTTTTAAAAATGCTTTTTTATGTTATCTATCTAAGAGGGCTTCACAGATAATCCTCTATTTACGAAAAGATAAGAATGTATTTATTATTGATGTTGAGAAGAGAGATATCATTACTTTCGCATATCTCACTCATCGACATGGAATAAATAACCGAACCTTGGCAAGAACAGTTAGGTAAGCTAGCTGACCGCATGTTAAATAAGTTATCTTTTAGAAGTTAGAAATTAATATTCATCTAGCAACTAACCAGGGTTAGCTTCAGAATTTACTCTCGAAATATAAAATGATCTAATCTGCATCATTGATAATCTGATTAAGTACAATATCCTGAGAGTCTTCCCTTTAGTTTTCTGGTTTTTCTTTCTTTTATCCTTTTTAGCGAATGGTTCTTTTTTCAATAACCTTAAACAAATCTTTTCCAGAGCTTATTTTTGGATCACTCTTAATTCTTCTCTTCATTTGTGTCAAAAGATCTCTTATGAGTTGCGGTTGCAGAACTTTAGTTAATGTGCTGATAAATTAAATATCTTTTTAAAAGGTTTGCAGTGGCTTTTAAATAAATAAGAAAAATGTATTTGTTTACATTAATTTAAAACAAGGGACAATGTTCTCTTTATTTTGCATATAGTTGAACTGAAGCTCTCTGATTAAACACTTCCAGTGGACGAAGAGATATTCAATTGACTTTAGTGCGAAAGTAATCTTTGTATATGGAAGATTATGGTGCTGTTTCTAGGAGGTTAAGATTACACAGTTGCTATGAGTCTAAAAAATGTGATATCATTGCATCCTCTATCATGGAGTGCGAAACAAGTGGTAAGTCCTTTTCAATAAATAAAAAATAAAAAAAAACCAAGTGGTAAATAACAATTGCTAGCATGACTTCCACATTCTTTTCCCGTTTCTTGTTGTGTTCTCTTTTGGCCTGTCTATGGTGAAAAATTAATTTTGGTTTCTTTTTTGGCAGAGGAAAGTACAGGCGAGCAAGGAAACCCTCAGGACTTCCTGAAGCAATATCAAAATATTCTCACGCCCTTGTTATTTATTGGATTTATTCTGTCATCGACACTTCTAGGTCCTCGTGAGCAGAAGGAGGTTAGTCTTAACCAACACTTCTCCAGTTCGAGTTTTCATTGTTTCAGCCCCTTTTTCTTTCTTTTCAAGGACGAGTTTAGTGCGTTATGTAGTGTGAGTTCCATGTGTACTTGATTGTGATCATGCTGATATCTATCTTAGGACCAACTTTTTGCAATCATGGCTTGCCTTCTACCGAGAAGTGGAAATGAAAGAACAAATAACTTTACTAGTAAATGAGGATACTATGATAGAGGGTGTTCAAGGTAGGGATTGATTTTGGGGAATTGGTTTTGGAACTTTCATGGACGGAAGCGGTGAGTTGGTTTAGAAGAATTAGTTTTGGAGTTGGTGTTTGAAATGACATTTTCTATAGTTTCCAAAACCTAGATAATTTGGTTTCACTTTGTTTTCTTTCCAAACACATGTTAGCTTTTGCTTTTGGAATGTTGTCCCAAGACTTTCTAAAATCCTAATGCCATTTAAAAAGATTGACTGATATTGCTGTCAGAAGAGTTCCATTTCAAAAAGATTGAATGACTTAAGTACTTTTTGTTTTGAGGGAGATCAGAGTGATGAAATTAACTATTCTGCATTAGTGTTGAATTTTGTGGAAGGTATCACTTGCAATCTTTTTGGGTTTGGATATCATTTGATTATAAGTTTTTTCCCAAAGAATGTTTTATATTATAACAACTATATTTGGTTTATGAACATACTTGTTTTTGCAAAAGAACTCAGAAAGTTCCCTAAAAACCGAAACAAATTTCAGGTGCTTTTCATTGTTTACAGAACAACTATTCGTTCCAGAAACAATTCAAACACAGTTACTGTCTAAAAATTGTTTTTCAAAAGTTTTAGTTTTCTAGGAAAATATGGAAAAAAATCCGAACTTCACGTAAGGTTTCACAAAAACCATGATTGAGAAAAAAGGTTTGCTGAGCCTGTTAGTGATCAATGGAGATACTGTGTTATACCATGAATGCAGTAAGGAATTAGATTTAGTGTAACTAGATATTTATTGATAAACTCTGCAATAGAGTTGCAGTTTTCTCATATAGTATTGTTCTATTGGTCTGCAACCATTACTTCTTCCTCCCTTCCCCCCTCTCTCAGACGGCCCACGCGTATAAATGGATTAACTTGTGTATTGCTAATGGAAAAGTTGAGCTTATCTTTTACAGAGTCTGACTGATGAATGAAAGATTTGATGTTCTTATACCCTATACTGGTTCACAGATAATTTCATGTTTTTTCATTCAAAAGCTTTATATTTAGAGACCTTACTACCTGTTTGTCCTGTACGGTAAATCCAGATCAAGCAACTATTTGCCTTTGTAGAGCAATACATCTAGAACAAGAAAATAGTGCATGGTTTTAATTGAATTCCTATGATGAGATACATGAGCCGTTAACCTCAGTTGCATTTCCTAATTAACTTTTTACTTATATTCTAAAATCTAACTCATCAACAAGTTTAGCGATAACTACACTGGATAGAAGATTGTTACTTTTTAAAGAAACATACAAAAATGAGAAAGGAAACCTCAGTACTCCCTCTATTTTATCCCACCTGGTCATCCCTTGCATATCGGTTATATATTGTCATCATTTGATTTGATTATATTGACATTTATAACAATAACGATAACAATAGTAATAATAATAAAAATAAAAGTGGATGACGAAGAACTTCTTTTCAAGGTTTTACCGTGTAGCACTGAAATTAATTAAGCAGTGTGACTTGTGTATATGTTGAATCTTTTCGGTGATGAACTACTAGGCAGGTTTTTATTTTCTAGGAACAGCAATTTTATCTTATCTTCATTAGTTGATTGATCTTTCTTCTCTTTATCATGGTTATTTCGCTTTATGTAAATTTTCAGATTAGCTTCCAAGAATTCAAAAACAAGCTACTTGAAGCTGGTCTAGTTGATCGAATTGTCGTCGCTAACAAATCTGTGGCCAAAGTTTACGTGAGAAGTTCTGCACCTGGTATTAATCAAACAGGCGATGACACTGTTCAAGGTCCTACAAGCGGTACGAATGGTGGAAGAAACGCGGGCCAGTACAAATACTATTTTAACATTGGAAGTGTTGAGTCATTTGAGGAGAAGCTTGAGGAAGCACAAGAAGCCTGGGGAATAGACCCTCACAATTATGTTCCTGTGGTGTATGTTGATGAATTGAATTGGTTCCAAGAACTGATGAGGTTTGGTCCAACAGTATTGCTTCTAGCTGTCCTTTATTATATGGGACGAAGAGTGCAGGGTGGCATAGGAGTAGGAGGCTCTGATGGAAAAGGTGGTCGTGGAATATTTAATATTGGCAAAGCGAATTTCACCAAAATGGATAAAAATGCGAAGAATAAGGTGAGAATAATTTTCTATTATTTGTGCAGCTTCAAAAATAGCAGCATTTTGAAATGGAAAATTTTAAAAATGCATTTTGAAATGGAAATTTTTTAAATGATACATGGCATGATATTTCATGATTATTTCTTGGAAAGTTATCAACACTTTCTTGGTACAGGTTTTCTTCAAGGATGTGGCTGGATGTGACGAGGCTAAGCAAGAAATCATGGAGTTCGTCCACTTCCTTAAGAACCCCAAGAAGTACGAGGAGTTAGGAGCCAAAATTCCTAAGGGTGCTCTGCTAGTGGGTCCTCCTGGAACTGGAAAGACGCTTCTAGCTAAAGCTACAGCAGGAGAATCTGGTGTGCCTTTTCTCTCAATTTCTGGGTCAGAATTTATGGAGATGTTTGTTGGTGTTGGGCCATCTAGAGTTAGGAGCTTATTTCAGGAGGCAAGACAGTGTGCACCTAGTATAGTATTCATTGATGAGATTGATGCTATTGGCCGAGCAAGAGGGAAGGGAGGCTTTGCTGGAGGAAATGATGAACGTGAGAGTACTTTAAATCAACTGCTTGTAGAAATGGATGGATTTGCAACCACATCTGGTGTAGTTGTACTTGCTGGCACAAATAGACCTGATATATTAGACAAAGCCTTGTTAAGACCTGGTCGATTTGATCGCCAGATTAGCATTGATAAACCCGACATAAAAGGCCGTGATCAAATTTTCAGAATCTATCTGAACAAGTTGAAACTTGACCAGGAGGCAGCGTTCTATTCACAGAGACTTGCTGCTCTAACACCAGGATTTGCTGGAGCAGACATTGCAAATGTTTGTAATGAAGCTGCTCTAATTGCTGCTAGGAATGAGAGTACGATAATTACCATGCAACATTTTGAGTCAGCGATAGACAGGGTGATTGGTGGTCTAGAGAAGAAGAATAAGGTATTGGTCTTCTCCTTTTCCCCCTTCCATTTATGTACTTTATCTCATGTTTCCATAGCAACGTAGGAAAATATTCAGTCTTTTCTTTACAACAGCAGCATTTTCTTTGATGTTCTGTTCATCTTGTTCTGCGTCTTGGATATCAAAGCCATTTGTTTCAGTATGAAAATGTTCGGATTCCTTGAGAAGTACACTGGTCCAATATCCATCGGTATTGGAACATTATGGATCTACTCCTTAGTAGCTATGAGAAAGTGAAAATAGTTTGGGTTATGGTGAGCGTTTCGTAAGGAGACTACGACAACCACAACAACTACGCCTCAGTCCCAAACAAGTCGGCTTCGGCTTTATGAATTTTACTCACCATGTTACTCTATTTAAACTCATCTCAGGTCAACATTATGAATAAAAATAATAATAATAACAAATAAATAAATAAATAAAAAGTACTAAAATTTCTTTATATTTTCTGTTGACGCATAAATCTCTGAAAAGCTAAACAACTCCTAGAAAAGCATAGGACGTTGAGATGTTGATACTATGATCCACCATCTGAACTTATAAAAATACCTCCATTTTTAGCAAGTAAATTTCTTTCCTGTCTTACGATGCTATGAATAAAATATTTATCCGAATCATATTAGGGTTTGTATTGTAATTCGATGAAAGTGTTGAGTACTTGCTGTAATAAGAAGAGCATTGTGAGGTGGGTGAACGTCTTCTGGAGTCCTGGGTAAACCACTGTGGCATAAGATGGGATACTTAAAAATTTTAGAGGCAGATGTTTACAGCATTGGAAGGAACTAAATCAACCTGTCCAATATTGCAAGATTGTAATGTGACTTTGAACCACTCGAGCATTTCTTTTGAATATTCTGTCATCCAATGGCCCCCTCCTTTATTTGTGTGATCATCACATCAGAGGTTCAGATATATTCATTTTGAACTCTCTTGGAGCCAACTGAATCTTGTCAGTGCTAATTGAGCTTTGTCATTTGCTGCTACCCGGAGGATCTTAACCTTCTGTTTGTCTAGGTTGCATCCCCCCCTCCCCCCCCCCCCCCCTCCCCCCCCCCCCAACACACACACACAAAAAGAAGTGCAGTGAATTTCGCGCATGATGTTCTCTGCTTCGACACCCTTCTACTTACTTGGATTGAGATGACATTTCAATTCCTTTTCTTTCCTCTTGCTTCTCTATCTTTTCTTTTTACCCAAAATAGAAAGGGAACTTTGGTGAATGTTGAACTGGGTGATGTATGCTTTGGTTCAATTTCTTTAGATGCTGTTGAAAATTGCTGACCAGCACTCTTTAGATTCTAGTAAGGACTTGTGAATGGGATGAATAATTTTTGTTTTGGATGATATAATATAATTCAAAGCAACCGTTGTGGTTTCTGCAGGTCATAAGCAAGCTGGAAAGGCGAACAGTTGCTTATCATGAAGCTGGGCATGCTGTTGTTGGTTGGTTCTTGGAATATGCAGAGCCATTGCTCAAAGTGACAATTGTTCCTCGTGGTACAGCAGCCCTTGGATTTGCTCAGTATGTTCCCAATGAAAACCTTTTAATGACTAAAGAGCAGCTATTTGATATGACATGCATGACTCTTGGTGGCCGAGCTGCTGAGCAGGTAGGTTTATCAACTTTTTCTCTTGCTTTCATATGTTTACGCTATTTGCATTAAGACTTAATTATTGAAAGCATTGTCACCACATTGGATGCATATAGAAAACCATTTGTGCAAAGGACTCCATGACTGGGCATCTAAGCTCCATGATGGAACTTTCTGTTATAATATGAATGATTGGTTTCCTGCTCATGCACCATCTTTTACAGAGTAATATGTCTAAATGCATATATATCTCTTTTACAGAGTAATATGTCTAAGTGCATATATATCCTAAGTAATTCATAATGGGGGTTGGTCCTATACTCCTATGCAATTATCTACTTTTCAACCTCAACGAAAAGCAGCTCAATGAAGTAGTACATCTTGATTTGATGACACTGGTTGTATAGAACAAATACCTTTCGTTGGAGCAACTCTGCCTATGATACTTCGTTGTTGGGCTATATGCTGTCACTACCTTGCTGAAAAGGCAGTGTATCTTTAAATGTTCAAATGTCTTTTCTACCCTTTTTTGACTGGTGAATAGATTTTTACAATGTTCTTATGAATATTAATTTCGAGTAGGTTTTGATTGGGAAGATCTCCACCGGAGCTCAGAATGATTTGGAGAAAGTCACCAAGATGACTTATGCTCAGGTAGCAGTATATGGTTTTAGTGACAAGGTTGGCCTCCTTTCGTTCCCACAAAGAGAAGATACGTTTGAGGCAAAGCCCTACGGTAGCAAGACAGCAGCAATTATCGACAGTGAAGTTAGAGAATGGGTAGCCAAGGCATATGATAATACTGTAAAACTAATAGAGGAACACAGAGAACATGTGGCTCAGATTGCTGAGTTGCTACTCGAGAAGGAAGTCCTCCATCAAGAAGACCTGGTCCGGGTATTGGGTGCTCGTCCATTCCAGAGTAGTGAGCCCACAAACTACGATAGGTTCACGCAAGGATTTGAAGAAGAGAACAGTGAAACTACAGATAGCACTGAGGAAAAGACTGCGGAAGATAATGGATCATCGCCTGTAGTACCGGAGGTTGTCCCAGTATAGTCGTGGGGTTGTGATTTGTAATTGACATTGCAGGGTAACGACTCTCTGGTATTTACTTTCAATTTTAGATAATTCTATAAATTATTTGTCCTGATATTAATAATAAAACATGGTCTTTCCGAATTTGTGTACTCCGTGAACTTTATCGCGAAAAAAACGAAAAAGAGAAGAAAGATAATTACTGTCTCTTCTAAATAATTGGAGAATTTGTGATCTCTTAGTTTCAATTTTGGCGGGGGGTGGTGGTGGCTAATTTTTCCATTCCGATTTATGTTATTGACAGTTCTGCTTTATTTCCACAACAAAGCATTAAAGAGAATTATATGAAAATAGTGGAAAACAAATTGTAAAATAATCAAACATGGCATAAAAAATACGAATTACTACTGTAATGACATTTGCATCTATACTCGCATTTTGGGTCATGTTTTAACTTATACTCGCTTTGCAAAAAAAATTACAAGTGTACCCACTTTTCACTTAACTTCAGGCATACAAGTTTGAAGTAGCAAAATTTTTTACCTGAAGTGGAGCAAAACTTCAGATATTTTTGCATGAAGTTTGGCCCGACTTGCAAAGGCGATCGCGCAAACTTCAGTTCATAGTGCAAATGACAAACTTCAGTTCATAGTGCAAATGACAAACTTCAGTTCAATAAAACAACATGTGTTGGCTGAATTTTTGTTTGTAATTGCTGAATTTCAGCATTCTAGTAGCTGAAGTTTTGTTTGTGATTGCTGAACTTAAGCATTCTAGTTGTTGAAGCTTTATTTGTAATTGCTGAACTTCAGCATTTTAGCTAAAGCTTTGTTTTGTATTTGCTAAACTTCGGCATGTTTTGGCTGAAGCTTTGTTTTGTATTGCTGAACTTCAGCATGTTTCAGCTGAAGCTTTGTGCTGTTTGTGATGAACTTCGGGGCTGAAGTTTATTTTGTATTTGCTGAACTTCAGCATTCTAGGAGCTGGAGTTTTTGTTTATATTTATTGAACTTCAGCATTTTTAGAGCTGAAATTCTAAAACAACAATATCTCAAATTGGCTGGCCAAACCTGGACAATATACGTACTTAGCCGTTGTCCTCACATTTTTTCTTTAGTAGGTTTAATTTTTTTTAAAAAAAAGATAGTTTCTAGGACTCCACAAACTGTGAAGAGACCTGGTCTTTTACCAGTTTCCTCAGAGATATCGATAGAGACAGTAAGTAAAAGAGGCACAAGATTTTTACGTGGAAAAATCCCAACTTAAGGGGACAAAAACCACGACCTATACTGGTAGGATTTCAACTTCACTAACTTGTAATCTCAACTATTACAAGCCACTTTGTAATGACTTTCTTACAAAGACTTAGAACCACTAACTTGTAATACTCTTATTACAAGCCATTTTGTTACTCACTAGTAGCAAAGACTTCAACTTATGACTACACTAGTCACAACACAAACACAAACACTGAAGGTTTATGATTTTATGATTCCTAATACAAGGCTTCTAAGAAAGCAAGATAGGATACAATAGAAAGCAAAACACAAGATTACAACTCAACTAATAGACGCCTAAGACACGTAGTGAAAATGGTCCGCTTTAGTGGAGTTGTCTTCTTGTTCTTGACACACTTGAGCCTTCGATGCTGGGGCAGATCTTCAATGCTTAGAAGAATGTTAGTAAATGCTCAAGTGAATGTCTTGTTTGTCTTCAAACAAGATGTTATATCCCTAGGACATCCCAAGAAGGATGCCCATGCTTAGTTGGTACAATCTTCAACTAATGGGAAGTGACTGCTGCACTGTTACTGCACTGTAGCGTGTACAGTTGCAGGCAGTCACTTTTCTGTCACAACTTTCCAGCTGTAGAGTTGACATGTACTCCCGTCAGTGAGAATGTTAAGGGATCAGGTCACTAATTTGTTTCCTGTGAGTTCAGATGCACATTGCCCAAATTTCTTGAGTTCATGCTGACTGATTGTGCTAGTTACACATCAGGTCCTTTATCTAGTTCTTTACATAAAAGTTTGTTAGATCATCAAAACAGAATACTAACCATCAATTTCCTCCTTTTTGATGATGACAAACTTTTATAATTGATGAACAGTTATATAATCTAACTTAACCAGATACAAGACCAGTACCCCATATTGTTCCCCCCTGTCTGTGTGCTTCCCCCTTAAACCCTTCTTATTTATCAATGATATCTTCCCCCTTTTGGCATCATAAAAAGACAGAACCAGACATAAAGCATAAAGAAGTCTAACAAAGTTAACTCATGCCCCATGTGTGCACACAACATGATAGAAGACGTAAGGAAGAGGCAAGCAGGCAATATCATAACATTAAGAAGCTGATTCATTCATACCAAAATAGTCGTTAAATATAGAGAAGTCTTCGCTTGGGATAACAAAGACTTAATTTGGACTTTTGAAAACGGGAGCAGCTAGGTGGGATCCAATTACCAAACACAAAAAGATCAAAAAGAAGTACTACCAACCACAAACATCATCAATCATACAGATACTGGACAAAGACGGAATCCTAGGGCACTAGAAGAGGAAGGCTTGGAGGAAGAGGCAGCAAGAGTCTTGAGAACCAAATCCATACGGGTATTTGCAGATGATTGTTCCTCCATAAGTTTCTCCTGTAGGTTCTCTACCTGTTGCCTAAGCTTAGTGTTCTCTTTGGTCAAGCGGGTAACCTCCTAAGTTGAAGAATGAGCAGCACCAAGTCCCCCAGAGGCTTGACTCAACCGAGTCTCCGAAATAGCAATCTGAGCCCTCAACTCCCGGATCACACCATTGGCATCATTCAGTGCATTGATCATTGGGATATTGTAGAAGTGCTACCCCCAAGTTTCTGAAAACATTCACATTCCTCTAAGGTCATTTTGGAGAAGGTCTTCTTGCGGGTCCCTACTCGGGGGTTTACAACAGGCACTTTGTAGAACTCAAATACCCGAGTAAGTATGAAACCATACGGGAGCCCATGATTACCATCCTTGACATTCACCACTTTGCACATATGTTCAATCATGAGAGCAGGCAAGTTGATAGGGGTGAAGGAATCAAGAGCCTCCATTAATGTCAAATCAGCCTTGGAGGCAATTGATCGCCTTTCATCACGGGGGAGAAGTACTTTATTTACCAGTTCGAATAAGAGCTGGTAAACAGGGAGCATAGCCTTCTTGTGGACCCGTTCCCCTTGCTGAATTGTGCCCGCCTTAACAATGGCTCGCCGAAAGTTTCCCTCACAAGCAATAACATCGGTTTTCACAGAAGACAGTCCCCTAGATGGAACTTGAAGAACTGTTCCCAGAGCAGCGTCGTCAAAAACAATGTCGATTCCTTCCACTAGAACACAAATATGATTCTCAACAGGTGTAAGTAGAGATGCATAAAAGTCTTTCATTGCGTCCTCATAGACTTTGGGCACACTCACATTGAAGAGACGGTCCCATTTCTGAAACTCAACCATGGCCACAATTTGGCGCATTCCATCCATCTCGTAAATCTCTGGGTCAAACATCCGACCCCATAGCACCCTCTGACTCCTCACATTCTCTTGCCACTTGCTACTGTCACTTGGTATTGTTTGCACTGAACCTGGTTCCTCAATAGTTTCCACTTCTCTTTTTCGTTTTCCTAACCTTTGCACAGACTTTCCTGTAGAACATTCTACAACCATGGACCTTTGAACACTAGCTTCACCAACTTCAGCTCGCTTGAGCTTTTCACTGCTTTTCACAGGTGTCACACGAGGTTTTGCTTGCCCTTTATCCATAACTCTATCCACATACCTTTTAGAGGGAGATTTTCTTGTGACCAAGGAACTTGATTCCTCTTCTGCATCTTCTTCCACCTCAACCACATGAATGTTGTCATCCACCACCACTTTCTTCCCCTCCTTCAGCAGTCTTTTCCTCTTCTTTTTATTGCTTTTCTTGCTTTTCACCAGAGCAGAGTCAAGTGCCTCCTTCTTTTGCAACCATGTGGATGGTCGCTTGGCAGATGATTCAGGAGTGGGTACTTTCTGGAAAAGTTTAAAGCGAGCACTCAGGACCATCTCGTCCTCATCATCCTCATTAGTAGGCTCGGAAAGAGGAGGAATTGACTCTAGAGGAGGAGTATGGTATATAGGTTCCTGGTTGGTTTCAGGGAGCGGAGAACCAGGTTCCTCACCGGACTTCTCTTTGACTGACTCATGAATCGGGGATTCAAACAAGACTAGGGTCCCTTCATATCCTAGGAATGAAGGTTCTTCCCCCTAAGGCTCAGGAAGGGAAGAAGCTCCATCAGAGGGAAGACTCTCAGAAGCAATGGACATTATGTTCTCTGCCGCTTCTTTTTCAGGTGACTCCAGGGGAACTGTGGAGTCAAGGAGACAGGAATTGAGATATTGGTAGCGGTCATCCTCAGAAGCTTCAGAGGTCTGAGGAAGGTCCTGTGCTGGGGCTTCTTTTGGTGTGGCAGACAGGGTGGGTTTTAGAGAAGGAGAAGCATCGGTAGGTAAGGGGGAGGAAGCAGGTGCAGTGATGATGACTTCTGAGAGAGAGGAGGAAGGAACCTCCGCCAAAACATGGTTGGAGTCAGTGACGGGAGAGAGAGATGGTGAGTTCTCAGTCGCCATTTTTGTGAAGATGGAGAGATTTGCAGTGTAGACAGGAGTGTGATTTGCAGAGATTAGAGAAGAGGAGGCTTGATAGAAGGGAGGTGTAATGATGAGGGGAAAGAGGAACGGTTCAAAAAAATGGCGGTAGGTGTTTTTTGGGAAGAGAAAACTTGTAGAAAGAAGTTAAAGGATTTGAGAGATGGACGTGATGGACATAGACACTGAAAAGTCGGATGATGTGGCAGCAATAATTAATTTTTGTTACTTTTTGAGAGAGGCATAGAAAACACATAACTACTGACATGTGGTACAGGAACCAGGTCCTGTACCTTTTTTTTGTTTTTTTGTTTTTTTTTTGTGTAAACGTTTGTGCAGTTTCCTTCTGTTCGACAAAGCCGTACCTTTAATTTCTGTAATCACCATGTGTGTGTACCTTTAAAGGTCTTTATTTGAGTTAGGATTAGTCAGAAAACACTTTAGCTTACTGTACCTGAGAGTGACTCTCATAGCCAAAGCTAAGGAACGAGGTCCTCAGTTAGGTCTAAACAATCCTAGTGCCATTCTGGTTTTCTCAAAGTGCTCCTTGCTTAGTGCTTTGCTAAAGATGTCGGCAATATGATCTTCAGTGCAGCAAAACTTCATGCAAATGTGCCCTTTTTCAATATTGTCTCGGAGGAAATGATGTTTCACATCAATATGCTTGGTTCTTTTGTGTTGAACCAGGTTCTTTGCCATGTTGAGGGCGCTGATGTTATCACATAGGAGTGGCACACTATCAATGTATACCCCAAAATCCTCCAATTGTTTTTTGATCCACAGCAACTGAGCACAACAAGATGCAGCTACAACATATTCTGCTTCAGCTGTGAAGAGAGCCACAGAGTTTTGATTTCTTGTCCCCCATGAGATTAGGCAAGACCTAAGGAAATGAGCCATTCCTGAAGTGCTTTTCCTGTCCACCAGATAACCTGCATAATCAGCGTCAGCATACCCAACAAGATTGAAATTGTCACCTGAGGGATAGTACAGAGCCAGGTCCAGTGTGCCTTTGAGATAGCGTAGGATTCTTTTGGCAGCCTTTAGGTGAGACTCCTTAAGATTTGATTGGAACTTGGCACATATCCCCACACTAAACACGATATCTGTCCTGCTTGCGGTGAGGTAAAGTAGTGATCCTGTCACGCCCCGAACCTGGGGAAGTGTGGCTGGCACCTGGTGCCGCATTGGCCCGAGCGAACAGCTCTGTAACTCATTTATTTTCTTTGTGACTATCATGGGTCAACATGACCAGAACTCGTAATGTACAACTTGTAACTGGGCAACACTGTTTCAATAAACTATCGTTCATAAAACATGAATACATATGGGCCGTCAAGGCCTATGACATACTGTACAAACTGAACACCTGTCTACAAAGCCTCTAAGATTTACTGACATCAAACGGGACAGGGTATCGGCCTACCTATAAGTCTGTAGTAAAACTCTAACACGATGACTCATAGACGCGGTTGCACTCCGAATGAGGTGGAGTCCTACTGATCCTTCGTTGAATGCCAATCTCGTCTACTATGAGGGCTTGTAAAACTGATTATATATACCTGCAGGCATGCATGCAGAGTCCCCAACAAAAGGACGTCAGTACGAATAATGTACTGAGTATGTAAGGCAGAACTGAAACGTAATAATAAGTCAATATTAATTAAAGGCACATATAATCAACCTGTAAGTCTGATAGCTTTGTAAATCATGAAATATTTATAATGTCATGCATATGCGTACAAATGTCATGTAATGTATAGGTCTGTACGTATATAACATCATTAAGCCTCTGAGAGCATCCCATCATATCATCTTGGCAACTGTGGGCAAATTATCAACGTATACCAGCTGATCAGGTGGTGGTGCGTATATAACGCCATAACCTTTTCCATATCCCATATACATATATATACGCGTATATAACTCCGTTTGAGTCATGGGTCAATATACATGTATAAGTGCATGAAATGCATAAGAAATACGTTAATAAGATTTTCTCGGAACGCCATAAAATTCAATATGCCTTTCGGATAAACTTTCTCAAATACATATTTTTCTGAGACCCATGTACAGAAGATAATAATAATTCACATGGGAATCAAGAATATAGATACCCCTAGTATTTCTATGAATAAAGTAATTTATGGAAACTGTGCGTTTGCTCGTTTCTTCTGTGTAATTTGGATCATGCCAAAAGAAAGAAGGGATGGTCTTAGCATACCTGGTGTAGGGAAAACTCCGTATAATATTCTTGGAGAAAATTACACCATACCCCTTTAGAACCGCAAAATTTTACGTTGCTACGATTCTAACAATACTCGTTGGAATTGTGTTGTTGCAAGAATTTCGTTGGAACCATTGTGAATTGAATTTAGCTTCTGTTATTGAAGTTACTTTGAACTAGATAGAGTGATATCTAGTTAACGAACAATCAATTAAGAACACCTTTGCTATGCCGATATTTGGTAGAGATCAGGAAGCTTTGCAAGAGCTTTTGGCAAAGAAAATGGAGGACATGGTCATGGATTATCTTGAAAGACAAATTAAGTTATCAAGATTGCTATGAGAGAGACAACATACTGTGATGGGACAGGTGAAAATGATATATGTGTTTCTTGCTTAAGGATTAAGAACGTTTTTGTTCTTTATTTTAAATGAAATGGAACAAGACACTTGATAAGTTTTTACTTATTAATTCAAATGAATTTTAGATTGCCACCTAGGATTACATGACTACTTAGTCATTTTATGTGGTTAGCTAGTGCTGCCATGTCATCTTTCTTTTAGGTAGGGGGGGTAGTTAATCTTATCTAAATTTTTTTAAATAATTAACTAGGTAACGTCCTGTTACCGGATAATTAGTCGATTACCCGCATAATTAGGAATTATCTCGAATTACTTAAAATACTACTTACTTTTAACATACTTTATATAACTTATTATCATGGTCATATGGTATCATAAAATAAATACATACATTATTTATTTTTATTAAAACATACATGAAAAAAATACATCCTAACTACACAGTGTATTTTTCCGTGACCGTGACACCCCTTCCTATAAGGTGGCTATTTTCATATATAATTGAGTTAGCATCAATATCTTGTCAAAATAATAATGAATTGTTGTAATCTTAATATTATATTAATCACTAGTTTGGAGTAAAGTAATGGAAGTTGTTACGGTAATTTTTATAGTATCAATCACTTGTTTGAACAAAATTAAACTTGCAATTTTTTTTCTTTTTTCTCCAAAACTGAAAAGATGTTGATATAATATACAAGTTTAATTCTTTTGTTGGATCTGATAAAAACTTTAGTTGCAAAGCACTGTTACTAAAATACATTTGAAATATATAAATAAAGTAATTCAACATCAACTTTGTGCGTAGATAATAATTTTAAATTTTTAGATATTATTAAAAAGATTACTATCTTAATTTTTTTTAGTCTCGACAACGAATTATTTATCTTAATTTAAGAGTATGGAAGTCATTTGACCATCAATTAAGAATACAATTACAATATGTGAAAGCACTTCCATTAATCGCAAATCTTCTTTCAACGAAACCAAATAAGTTTAATTATGTTACTTACTTACTTATAGTCAGTCAAATAAGTTCTAGCTATACTCAGCATAGCTCGTAGTACATTGTTTGGTAATAAAAATAATCAATCTTCTCACCAAAATTAGGATAATTTGCACCTTGATTGTTTCTAAATTTGTTTCTTCTTATAAATTTATTTTTTTTATTTTTTTATTCGAGATAAATTATGAAATAAGAATATGTATATTTTAGCAATTCGTAAACTAAAACTACTGAAATGAAAAAGATGTCATCATCTATTCAGACTCATCCGTCTTAAAATAACATAAAAAAAAAATATCCTTGTATTTATTGTGTATAATTTAAAATATATTAGAAAGTAGTAATATTAATAATTATGTAAAATCATATTATTAAACTTTCTACAAAAATGTTACACTCAATATAAATACCATATCAAAATGTATCTAACGGTATCAAAGTTGTTAAACTTACGGGGTCTTATGGTCACAAATCCTCTTTAGAAAAGTACGGGATGTAACATCCTTCCCCCCTTTACAAACATTCGTCCTCGAATGTTAATTCTTTGAGATTTTCAAAACTTTAGCTAGGGTCTCCTATGTATAGTAACTAAAACTCAACCTCTATCTAAGCTCTGCATTATTCACAACCTTTTGTACCCGAGTATCTCGTATCTTCTTCACCTTTACCTTACTTACCCTTCATTCTCGCATCGTATTTTCTATTTCTTTCAAAACCTCCTTCCACATAGGCGAAAACTACTCCTTAAAGCTTTACTATGATACCTGCACCTTTGGTGCCTACAAAATCTAGCGAAAGCTTCATACTGATTTCGTACGACTCAGCTCTATGGCACAATTGGGAACAAAATGAGGGTAACATTTTTTAAATTCCCTATAGCCTCTCAATTATAAATGTGGCGCGCAACACACCCATAAGTGAGACTCTACTAGGTACGGCTTTGTAGAATCCCTAGGACACGACTTGCTCTGATACCACTTTGTCACACCCCGAACCTGGGGAGACGTGGCTGGCACCCGGTGCCGCATTGGCCCGAGCGAACCACTCTGTAACTCATTTATTTACTTTATGACTATCATGGGCCAACATGGCCAGAACTCGTAATGTACAACTTGTAAGTGGGCAACACTGTTTCAATAAACTATCGTTCATAAAACATGAATACATATGGGCCGTTAAGGTCTATGACATACTATACAAACTGAACACCTGTCTACAAAGCCTCTAAGATTTACTGACATCAAATGGGACAGGGTACCGACCTACCTATAAGTTTGTAGTAAAACTCTAACACGATGACTCATAGACTTGGTTGCACTCTGAATGAGGTGGAGTCCTATCGATCCTTCGTTGAATGTCAATCTCGTCTACTATGAGGGCTTGTAAAGCTGATTATCTATACCTGCAGGCATACATGCAGTGTCCCCAACAAAAGGACGTCAGTACGAATAATGTACTGAGTATGTAAGGCAGAACTGAAATGTAATAATAAGTCAATATTAATTAAAGGTATATATAATCAACCTGTAAGTCTGGATAGCTTTGTAAATCATGAAATATTTATAATGTCATGCATATGCATACAAATGTCATGTAATGTATAGGTCTGTACGTATATAACATCATTAAGCCTCTGAGGGCATCCCATCATATCATCTCGGCAACTGTGGGCAAATCATCAACGTATACCAGCTAATCAGGTGGTGGTGCGTATATAACGCCATAACCTTTTCCATATCCCATATACATATATATACATACATATATACGCGTATATAACGCCGTCTGAGTCATGGGTCAATATACATGTATAAATGCATGAAATGCATAAGAAATACTTTAATAAGATTTTCTCGGAACGCCATAAAACTCAATATGCCTTTCGGATAAACTTTATCAAATACGTATTTTTCTGAGACCCATGTACAGAAGATAATAATAATTCACATGGGAATCAAGAATATAGATACCCCTAGTATTTCTATGAATAGAGTAATTTATGAAAACTGTGCGTTTGCTCGTTTCTTCTATGTAAATTGCATCATGCCAAAATAAAGAAGGGATGGTCTTAACATACCTGGTGTAGGAAAAACTCCATATAATATTCTTGGAGAAGATTACACCGTACCCCTTTAGAACCGCAAAATTTTACGTTGCTATGATTCTAACAATACTCGTTGGAATTGTGTTGTTGCAAGAATTTCGTTGGAGCCATTGTGAATTGAATTTAGCTTCTGTTATTGAAGTTACTTTGAACTAGATAGAGTGATATCTAGTTAAAGAACAATCAATCAAGAACACCTTTTCTATGCCGATATTTGGTAGAGATCAGGAAGCTTTGCAAGAGCTTTTGGCAAAGAAAATGGAGGACATGGTCAGGGATTATCTAGAAAGACAAATTAAGTTATCAAGATTGCAATGAGAGAGACAACATACTGTGGCAGGACAAGTGAAAATGATATATGTGTTTCTTGCTTAAGGATTAAGAACGTTTTTGTTCTTTATTTTCAATGAAATGGAACAAGACACTTGATAAGTTTTTACTTATTAATTCAAATGAATCTTAGATAGCCACCTAGGATTACATGACTACTTAGTCATTTTATGTGGTTAGCTAATGCTGCCACGTCATCTTTCTTTTTTTTTGGGGGGGGGGGGGGGGGGTTAATCTTATCTAATTTTTTTTTTAATAATTAACTAGGTAATGTCCTGTTATCCGATAATTAATCGGTTACCCGCATAATTAGGAATTATCTTGAATTACTTAAAACACTATTTACTTTTAATATACTTTATATAACTTACTATCATGGTCATATGGTATCATATAAAATAAATACATACACTATGTATTTTTATTAAAACATCCATGAACAAAAGTATATATAATTTATTTATTTATTTTTACCTAACTACACAGTGTATTTTCCCGTAACAGTGATACCCCTTCCTATAAGGTGGCTACTTTCATATATAATTGAGTTATCATCAATATCTTGTTAAAATAATAATAAATTGTGTAATCTTAATATTATATTAATCACTAGTTTTGAGTAAAATAATGGAAGTTGTTACTGTAATTTTTATAGCATCAATCACTTGTTTGAACAAAATTAAACTTGCAAATTATTTTCTTTTTTCTCCAAAATTGAAGAGATGTTGATATAATATACAAGTTTAATTCTTTTCTTGGATCTGATAAAAATTTTAGTTTGCAAAGCATTGTTACTAAAATACATTTGAAATATATAAATAAAGTAATTCAACGTAAACTTTGTGCGTAGATAATAATTTTAAATTTTTAGATAATATTAAAAAGATTACTATCTTAATTTGTTTTAGTCTCGACAACAAATTATTTATCTTAATTTAAGAGTATGGAAGCCATTTGGCCATCAATTATGAATACAATTACAATATGTAAAAGCACTTCCATTAATCGCAAATCTTCTTTCAACGAAACCAAATAAGTTTAATTATGTTACGTATAGTCAGTCAAATAAGTTCTAGTTATACTCAGCATAGCTAGTAGTACATTGTTTGGTAATAAAAAGAATCAATCTTTTCACCAAAATCAGGATAATTCGCACCTTGATTGTTTCTAAATTTGTTTCTTCTTATAATTTTTTTAATTCTTTTTATTCGAGATAAAATATGAAATAAGAGTATGTATATTTTAGCAATTCGTGAACTAAAACTACGGAAATAAAAAATATGTCATCATCTATTCAAACTCATCCGTCTTAAAATAACATAAAAAAAAAATATCCTTATATTTATTGTGTATAATTTAAAATATATTCGAAAGTAGTAATATTAATAACTATATAAAATCATATTATCAAACTTTCTACAAAAATGTTTCACTCAATATAAATACCATATCAAAATGTATCTAACGGTATCAAAGTTGTTAAACTTACGGGGTCTTATGGTCACAAATCCTCTTTGGAAAAGTACGGGATGTAACAGAGCCAATAATTCCCCTGTACATTGTTTGGTTTACAGGAGATCCAGAGTCATCCATGTCAAGCTTGGTTGCAACTGCAATGGGAGTGTCGATCACTTTTGATTCCTCCATGTCAAATCTTTTCAGCAACTCCTTGATGTATTTCTGCTGACTAATACAGGTTCCCTTTGTGGACTGCTTTACTTGAAGACCCAGAAAGAAGTTCAGTTCCCCCATCATACTCATCTCGGACTAACTGCCCATGAGTTTGGCAAATTTCTTACACAGTGAGTCTGCTGTAGCCCCAAATATGATGTCATCCACATACACCTGAACAATGAGTAGGTTCCTTCCCCATTTCTTCAGAAACAATGTGTTGTAAATCTTTCCTTGAGTGAACCCATTGTCCAGCAGAAACTTTGATAGTCTCTCGTACTAAGCTCTGGGAGCTTACTTCATGACATACAGAGCTTTGTCTAATTTGAACACATACTCCGGGTGTATATGACTTTCAAATCCTGGAGAACATATACCTCTTCTTTGAGGAAACCATTCAAAAAGGCACTCTTCGCATCCATTTGAAACAAGGTGAATTCCATATGAGATGCAAAAGCAATAAGAATCCGGATGGCTTCCATGCGAGCAACAGGAGCAAACGTCTCATCATGATCAATCCCTTCTTCTTGATTGTATCCTTGAACAACAAGCCTTGCTTTGTTCCTTGTGGTGTTTCCATTTTTATCCAGCTTATTCCTGAACACCCACATGGTTCCTATGATGGTTCTATCTGAGGGTCGAGGTATCCGGTGCCAAACCTTGTTTCTCTCAAACTGGTGCAGCTCTTCCTGCATAGCAACGATCCAGTCTGCATCCTTCAGAGTTTCCTTGATATTTTTTGGTTCTATTTGGGATAGGAAGGCTAAAAAGGCTAGGGAGTTTCTGGTTTTGGATCTAGTTTGAACTCCTGAATCAAGGGGAGTGATTATGTTATCAAGGGGATGAGAGATTTTGTGTTTCCAGTTCAGAACTTGGATTGGGTTAGTGGAGGAACTTGGTACATCAGAAGGATTTCCCTACATTCCTTGTTCTGCAACCTGTGGAGTACCTTGCACGGCATCTCCAACTCTTTCTTCAGCTTCAGTGGTAGTAATTGGGGTACCAGGTTCTTTATGTGTATTCGAGGAAGTGGTTGCACTGCCTTCACTTATTTCTCTCATCTGACTCATCATGTCAGCTTTCCCATTTGAGACATCCGATATTTCTCCAGAAATCAAAAGTGGTTCATTGTCTTGATCATCAATATTTCTGTCCTTGTTTTGGGAAGGTGTCTCATTGAATAACACGTGAACGCTCTCTTCTACACATGGGGTTCTCTTGTTGTACACTTTGTAGGCTTTGCTTTGAGAGGAGTATCCCAAGAATATTCCTTCATCACTTTTTGCATTAAACTTTCCAAGTTGATCATTCCCATTGTTCAAGACATAACATTTGCATCCAAAAGCTCATAGATGAGTTATCTTTGACTTTCTTCCATTGAGTAGCTCATAGGGGGTTTTTCTTAGGAGGGACCTGATCATGCACCTATTCACCTAATAACACTGTTGATTGCCTCAGCCCATAATTTTTTTGCAATCCCACTATCAATAAGTATTGTTCATGCCATGTCTTTCAGAGTTCTATTTTTCCTTTCGTCCACACCATTTTGCTGGGGAGTTCTTGGAGCTGAGAAATTGTGAGTGATTCCATTATCATTGCAAAAATCATCAAATTTTGCATTATCAAATTCTGTCCCATGGTCGGATCTGATGCAGGCTACTTTCAACTCCATCTTCACTTGGATTTTCGTGACAAATGCCATAAATACTTCAAAGGTTTCATCTTTTGCTATTAGAAACAATGTCCAAGTGAATCTTGAGTAGTCATCCACAATCACGAAAATATATTTCTTTCCACCCCTGCGTGGAATCCTCATTGGACCACACAGATCCATGTGAAGCAGTTCCAGAGGTTTTGATGTGCTAACATCCTTCTTTGGCTTGAAAGATGATTTCACATGTTTTTCTCTGGCACATGCATCACACACTCTCTGTTCCTTGAACTTTGAGTTAGGCAGACCGCGAACCAGGTCCTTCTCTATGAGTTTATTCAACAAAGAGAAGCTTGCATGACCCAGTCTTCTATGCCATAGTTCCGCATCATCATCAACTTCCTTTAAGCAGTTTACCTCACCAGCTTCCAACGATTCAAGGTCAGCAACATAGATGTTCTTGTGTCGCTTGGCAATCAACACTACTTCACCAGTTACTAGGCTAGTAACTGTACATACTTTGGATAAGAATTCAACTTTGTTTCCTTTATCGCAGATTTGTGAAACACTCAAGAGACTGTACTTCAAACCTTCCACATAGTACACATTCTCAATTGAGTGCTCAAGAGATCTGCCAACCCTTCCAACACCGAGAATGTACCCCCTTTTGCCATTTCCAAAGGATATATCTCCTCCTTGAAGGGCTTTCAGTGAGAGAAAATCTGTGGTATTTCCAGTCATGTGCTTTGAGCATCCACTATCCATAATCTATTGCATCCATGTTTCTCTCACTGGTCCCTACACATAAAGATTAAGGGTTAGACTTAGGAACCCAAAAAAGTTTGGGTCCCTTGTAGTTAGGAAACGGATGAATAAGAGCTCTCCTAGTCCAAGCAGGCAAGAATCTGTTTTTCTTCGAGGGACATGGTCCCCATGGTTGAGTCAGTCTGTCAGCAAACACTTTTTTTTTTCTGAAAAGATTTAGCTCTGACAGGGCAACTTTCTTTAAAGTGCCCATTGTTCCCACAGTGGGTACAAAACCAGTTGTCTGGGACAGTGACATACTTGCTGTAAAGGTTGTAAGGAATTTTCTTCTTTTGGAACCCGACCCCTTGCCTGTTTCCACTATTGTTCAAGTACATGGAAGAGACAACATCTGTGGACCAGGTCCATTTTAGTGATTTATCAAGATCCATTTTTAGTTTAATCATTTCAAGTTGAAGTTGCTTGTTTTTCTCAAGTTTACAGCACATGCTTGTTTTGACATCAGTTATTTCCTTTTCAAGCTTAATATATTTTTCACTAGCTACCTCCTTCCCTTTTTCTATGGTCACTTTCCTATGTTCTAGTTTGAGTTCATCAATTGATTCCTCTAGGTCAGTGATCACTACTAAAAGATCATCTCTTTCTTGTTCAACAACATCTATTTTCTCAGCTAAAGTATTATTCTCAGTGTTCAGGTTCTCCACTATTTCCTTTAGGTCTACTACCACTACAGTTAGATCATCTCTCTCATCTTCTGCACTATTTTTTCTTTCACCTAGTGCTTCATTTTCTTTCTCAAAATTTCTTATGGTCTCTTTTAGGTCCACAAAAACCACCATCAAGTCATCTCTCTCATTTTTATATTGTTTAGTCTACAAGTTAGAGATTCTTTATCTTTTTCAAGCTCACTTATGGTTTCTTTTAAATCTACCACACAAACAACTAGATCACCTCTAGTCTGTTCAGTTTCTCCTAGCTCTATGGTTAATGAATCTTTATCATCAACTAGGTTGTAGTAAGCATCAATAAGAACATTTGCTAAATACATTAATTTTTTTGAGGAGTAGGATTTCAGATTTCTCTGAACATCCCTGAAATTTACCTCATCGTTTTCACCTTCTTCATCATTATCAGACTGTGCCATTAGCGCGAACAGTAAATCATACTCCTTCGCCTCGTTCTCTACTACCATCATGGAACTATTGCCTGCTTCTGGTTCCTCTTCTGATTCACTAGAGGAATCTCCCCAGACAGCAAGAGCTTGCTTTACAACATTATCAGCAACACTCTTCCGGCTGAATTGTTTGTCGGGAACGTGGTTCCTCTTGGCTGTTTTGTCAACGTTGTGCTTGTTGGGCTCCTGCTTCAATAGTAGATAGTCTTTGATGAAGAGTCCAGGTTTTCCACACTTGTGGTAGAGATCATATTTCCTTGACTTTCTTGAACTACCCCTTCTTGGTATACCCCCATTCCTTCTAACCATCTTTTGAAATCTCTTAGTAAGATAAGCTATGTCACTATCTTCTTCACTTGAATCATTTTCTTCAGCTTTTAGAACCAGATTCTTTTCCCTTTTCTGTTCTCTTCTCTCACTGTCTTTTTTCTTCTTCAACTCATATGTCTTTAGATTCCCAACCAACTCATCCATTGTTAAAGTTTGTAAGTCTTTTGCTTCAGTAATAACATTCACTTTGCTTTCCCAAGAACCAGGTAGGACACTCAGAATCTTTCGAACTAGCTTGTTTTTGGGAATTACCTCACCTAGAGAGTGAAGCTCATTCATGATGGATGTGAATCTTGTATGCATGTCTTGTATAGACTCATCATCCTTCATTCGGAACAACTCGTACTCAGTTGTAAGCATGTTAATCTTGGACTGCTTGACCTGAGTTGTTCCTTCATGAGTAGTTTGTAAAGCCTCCCATATCTCCTTTGCTGATTGGCAGGCTGAGATTCTGTTGTACTCATCAGGTCCTATACCGCATACCAAGATTTTCTTGGCACGGAAGTTCTTCTCAATAGCCTTCCTATCAACTTCACTGTATTCTTTCCTTGTTTTAGGCACCAATGGCCCATCTTCTCCAACCTTCTTTATAGGGACGTGTGGACCGTACAAATGAAATCCCATAGTTCTGAATCTTCAGCCATTATAAAGTCGTGCATACGAGTTTCCATCACCCGTAATATTGACCATTGAATCTAGGAGGTCGATATGTTGACTGTCCTTCTTCAAAGTTTGGTGGAGCAGCCATTACAGATCCTTTCTAGGTGTTAACCATTTAGAAAAAATCTGCTCTGATACCAATTGATAGTTTCTAGTACTCCACAAATTGTAAAGAGATCCTGGCCTTTTACCAGTTCCCTCAGAGTTATCGATAGAGACAGTAAGTAAAAGAGGCACAGGATTTTTACGTGGAAAAATCCCAACTTAAGGGGACAAAAACCACGACCTACACTGGTAGGATTTCAACTTCACTAACTTGTAATCTCAATTATTACAAGCCACTTTGTAATGACTCTCTTACAAAGACTTTGAACCACTAACTTGTAATACACTTATTACAAGCCATTTTGTTACTCACTAGTAGCAAAGACTTCAACTTATGACTACACTAGTCAAAACACAAACACAAACACAAACACTGAAGGTTTATGATTTTAGGATTCCTAATACAAGGCTGCAAAGCAAGATAGGATACAATAGAAAGCAAAACACAAGATTAAAACTCAACTAATGGACGCCTAATACACGTAGTGAAACTGGTCCGCTTTAGTGGAGTTGTCTTCTTGTTCTTGACACACTTGAGCTTTCAATGAGGGGGCAGATCTTTAATGCTTAGAAGAATGTTAGGAAATGCTCAAGTGAATGTCTTGTTTGTCTTTAAACAAAATGTTATATCCCTAGGACATCCCAAGAAGGATTCCCATGCTTAGTTGGTACAATCTTCAACCAATGGGAAGTGACTCCTGCACTGTTACTGCACTGTAGCGTGTACAGTTGCAGGCAGTCACTATTCTGTCACAACTTTCCAGCTGTAGAGTTGACATGTACTCCCGTCAGTGAGAATGTTAAGGGATCAGGTCCCTAATCTGTTTCCTGTGAGTTTAGATGCATATTGCCCAGATTTCTTGAGTTCATGCTGACTGATTGTGCTGGTTACGCATCAGGTCCTTTATCTGGTTCTTTACATAAAAGTTTGTTAGATCATCAAAACAGAATACTAACCCATCAAAAAATCTATGTCATCCTTGTTGCACATGCATAAGTCATTTCTCACCTCTTTCAGCGTATAAAAATAATTTACGAACAAATATTTTTGAAAGATTTTGATGTTCAGTGCATCACGTAATGCTAATTTTACTTAAAATTCATCGTTCAAGTTTTTATATGAATCATCAGGCTAGAATCTCAATCTTCAGCATTCAGAAAAACGAGGGAGGAGCTGAAGTTGTTTAAACAGTGGGTACAAGTTAAAACTTTAAAAAAAATGAGTATAGGTTAAATTGGGGCGACCAAATAGGGCGCCCCTTGCAATTTTTACAATTGGAACGATGTTATCTCCTATATATTTATTTTCTGTAGTGTCCTATGATTGAGGAGTTCGTGTTACAAACAAAATGGGTTCTACCACTGCTAGCCATATAATCTATCTATCTATATTATGTTAAAAACACGAAGACCTCTAGCGAAATGTCATTCGTCTTTTTTATTCTTTAAAAATAGATTTCACATTAAACACAATAGTAATTTAAGTTACAATCCTAATATTTAGGATATTGAAATCAACTAAAATTTTGATTATAAATTCTTTCTTTTCTGAATTATATAGAAAATCCTAATACTTAGGATTTTATATAAATCCCTTTTCTTATTAAAAAATATATTCCATATTGAAGATAGAATAAACCGAAAGAATGCAACTATGAATATTAGTCCATTGAAAAATTAGTCTATTTCAACACAAAGTTTCATAAAGAATATCCAACGTCCATTGTTGGATATTAGTTAAATACTTATACAGAATAATTTAAGTAGAATTATTATACAGCTAAATGATTAAAACTTGAATTGAACACAACAATTACATATTGGATTTGTATAAAAATATAAAATTCAAAAGTTTACAACTATTCCTTTATCACTAATGACTATTATAAAATACATTTTCTCATGTTTGGTTACCAAACATAACTCATTGTCAAGAAAATATTTTTCGGCAAAAAATTTTGTCATATAAAAAATCCTCTACTATGTAAAAACTATATTTTATGTATGTATTTTTCTTTTTATCTTTTTTGCGTTGTCAAATTTGATAGAACAAATAACTTAAAGTTTGTAATATTTCGAACCAATAGACATATGGAGGATTATGACACAAAATAAGATAAAACAATTCATGCACAATGTGATATAAACAATTCATCCACCACATCACCTTCATCCCCTCTTTCACCAATTACCACTACCATTAACAATGTTCTGTTCACATCATCACAGGAACAATCTACACCACAGGCACAGACACCTCACAAACAATGTACATATCAACCACTGTCACCATCTTCCTCCTGGACACCTAACATTCCTCACCATCACCCTCTCTCACACCACCAGGCGGTACTACCACTAACCACCCAGTCATGCAGCAACCCCATCTTCCTCCACCACCAAATCCCTCCCATGCATCAAATATCTCCGATAGATCTCCAACTACTCCAGAACCATGTCACAATACTTCTAGAAACTTCGGAAGAGATGGAATTTTCACTACAAGAAGGAACTCTAAATCAAGCACAACAGGATTAACTCTTGAATCTAATTCATCAACAAGATCTCACAATCCTGCAGTTACAACATATCATTGCGCAATACCAACAGTGGCAAAATCAAGTTCAAGTGAAAAATCATCCTATTATCTGGAATACACCCCCACAAAGAAACTTGAGGCCATGGTTAACTCATTCACATGCACTGGAGAGGCCACACCCTTTGCTTCCAGCGACACCTCAACAGCAGGTCATCAATATCAACTCGACACTACCACCACCACCCCAGGGAATGCAGAAGAAGACAACGACCTGCCGGAGACATTCATGGAGTCAATGATACTGAACGATTTCCTTACAATCTCCATGGAGAAAATATAGAAAAAAAAAAAAACCTAATCTTCATCCCCCCGAATCTCCACAAAACCTCCTTCAATATATGATTAGACCCCTTCTTAGTGGAAGAGAGGTATATCATACTCATGATTCCAATATTGCAAGATAACCTATTACCTGCAGCACTATACAATCCACCACACCTATTAATGCACTTGAAATTACCACTAGCTCCGGAGAGGAGCAGTTCACAACATGAAGATCTCATGAAATCATGCTATGGAACTAACTGGGAGCTCACAATCAGGAATTCCATTGGAATCTGCGTTTCTTACTATCTTGAAACAATCCATCAATCCTATGCCTAACAGAAACAAAAATGGAAGACTACACGGACCTCCTAACAGAATTCAACTACACAGATCTCATCCAAGTAGCAATTCAAGGTCACTCAGGGGGAATAGTTATTCTTTGGCGAGCCCATGAATTGATTGTGGATCCAGTAGCAGTCACGATCCAGGAAATCCACGCATCAGTCCAAGTAAAAAAATCACATATTTGGCTATTTTCCTTGATATACGCCAACAATAATTTTGCAAATAGACAAGTTATGGAACAACCTCCAAACAGTTCATAACACGCACCAATGTGCATGGCTACTTTGTGGCGACTTCAACGAAGTCTCAACGTTCAACGATAAATTAGGAGGAGCCATTATAAATCTTAAGAGGTCTTCAGTTTTTAACAAATGCCTTAATAATATTAAAATGATAGATCTAGGTTTTTCAGGCCCTAGATTTACATGGACTAATAAACCTAAATTCAATCACACTAATAATAACCCTAAATCAATTATAATGAAAAGACTTGACAAATTTTATGCTAATAACAAATGGCTTGAGCTTTTTCAAGACTCATCTGTTAAACACCTACCCCCACACACTCGGATCATTGGCTACTAATTTTAAATTCAACAAAACCTTTTCCAAAACCTAGGTCAAATTTTAAATTAGAAATATTGTGGCTTCAACATCCTCAATTCCATGATATTGTTACCCACACATGGCTAGATGTACAAGACTACTCCACCAGACTAAAAAATTTCACAGATTTAGCCAACCACTGGAATGTCAACACGTTTGGAAATATTTTTTACAAAAAAAAGACCTTAATTTCCCGACTCAAAGGATTACAAAATATGGACCCACACACCACACATTTATTTCATTACAGTCTCAAAAATAAACTAATCACTGACTTTAAGAGCCTATTACGGAGTGAGGAAGAATATTGAAAGTTAAAATCATGTGTCAAATAGCTAAATGAGGGGGATGCAAATACTGCCTTCTTTCACCTCTCCACAATAATAATAATAAAAAGTAATAGGATCCTAATCTTGCATGATTTAGTAGGAAGTTGGACCTATGGCACCATTGTCATACATGGTACAATCCTTAATTACTACAAAAATCTTTTTACGACTGAACTAACTCAATGCCAAAAGGAATACATACATACCTTCTCTAAATCATTAACTGAGGATGACAAACAAACTCTTAGTCGTCCGTTATCTAATTCAAAAATTACCAAGCAGTGTACTCATTCAAACAATTAAAAGCACCGGGCCCAGATGGATTACACCCTATTTTCTTTCAAAATTTTTGGACGGAAACCAAACGAGAAGTTACCCACACTTGCCAACATGCTTTCCTTAATTCTTCTATTCCTCCGGAAATTAACAAAACTAACATCATATTGATACCAAAAACTAGTTATCCAAAATCAATCACCCAATATAGACCAATTGGCCTCTGTAACACAATATACAAAATTATTACAAAAATCATTGTTAATTCCTCCCCAAACTAATCAATCAAACCCAAAGTAGCTTCTTAAAAGGACGTAGAGCAGCTGATAATGCCATTCTTGTCCAGGAAATCATTCACTCCTTCAAAAATCAATAAGGGAAAATGGGTAGCATGATGCTAAAAATTGACCTAGAAAAAGCTTCCAATCGACTAGAATGGCCCTTCATTAAATTCTCTCTACATCACCTAAGTTTTCCTTTACCTCTAATCAACCTCATAATGTCGTGTGTCACAACTTCCTCCATATCCATATTGATCAATGGCATACCAACATCCTTTATCCAACCTTCTAGAGGTATAAAGCAAGGTGACCCCTTATCACCTTACCTATTCATAATTTACATGGAGTCCCTATCCAGAATAATCTAACACAATATGAATATTTGTAAATGGACACCAATAAGACTGCATAGGAATGCTCATCCGCTCTCACATCTAATATGCAGATGATCTCATCTTACTAGCACACGCAACTACTACTAACACTTCTACCATAATAGACATATTCAATCAATTAAGTTTAAAATCCGGTCAACGTATCAACTTCCACAAATCAAAATTATTCTTCTCTAACAATGTCAACCTAATTCTAAGCCAATCCATCTCCAAATCCCTTAACATCCCCATTTCCACCAACTTTGGCAAATACCTAGGATTTCCAATAACTACCAACCAACCAAAAATCGTTGACTACCAATATATTATTGATCAAATCACCACCAAACTCTCAGGTTGGAGAGAAAAATTCCTCACCCTAGCAGGAAGAGTCACACTTATTAAATCTGTCCTAAATACAATTCCTGTCCATGCAATGCAAATTAATCTACTACCTCCCAAAGTCATCACAAAAATTGATCGACTGCAACGAAATTTCCTATGGTGCACAACTGAACAATTCCACCTAGTAAACTGGGATAAATGTACATCTCCTAAATCAGAAGGAGGACTAGGCATCCAAAAATTGGTCATTAAAAATAAATATATCCTTACATGCCTCCTTTGGCAAAAAACAGATACAAATAATCCAATCTGGACTAGAGTCCTAGCAGCTAAATACGACCCACAACATAATAGAACTAATAACTTTTTATACCCTACTAAGTCTCACTCAAGAGCTTCATACATATGGAAAAGTATGGTAAATACTAATTCCTACGGCCACTCATGCACAAGCTGGAATGTGGTCAATGAAAAAAATATCCATCTTTGGAATGATCATTGGATTGCTAATAATATTTCACTCCGCCACCTCATTCATGATCCCATACCTAAACACGAAATAAATAAATCCGTAGCTTTCCTCATATCCAACTAAACTTGGGATATCTCCAATCTCTCATATATATATTACCATCAAATATTATCTCCCTTATAAGTAATACTCCCATTGTCCCAAACCATCAAGGAAAAGATACCCCCTTACACATGATGACAATTTCACCTCCTCTTTTGCCTACTTTCACATCCTACATCAAAGCAACCATTGCATCTTCAAATTCCCCCACAACTGAATTTGGAAACTAACAGCCTTACCAAAAATAAAATGCTTCCTATGGCTACCAACTCAAGAGAAACTACCCACCAAAACATTCCTGCACCACAAAAAAATCATTAATAACCCTTACTGCTCTATCTACCCAAATTCAAGAGAAGACATCCCTCACATATTCCTTCAATGCAAACCTGCCTACTCATTATGACAACATCTAAGAATAACAACACCCTCAACTAATATCAGTGACTGGTTACGCAAATTATGCAAATCACATACACTAATCAAAATAACACTCAAAGTCTCAATACCCTCATTTATACTAACTCCTATCCTGCTATGGCAAATTTGGTTAAACCGTAATAACAACAATTACAACAAACTAAATCAACCAATAAACTCAGGTAATATTATCTCGCTGGCTACACAAATAACCTACCTAACCAACAGTAATTTAACTAAAGCAAAAAAGACCAAGGAATCCGCCTTATGGCACAAACCACCCCCAACACATTACAAGCTTAACATAGATGGATCATATGACCCAACAAACTATCATGGAGGAGCATGAGGAGTCTTCCGAGACACCTCAGGACAATGATCTATGGTTTTGTAAAACACCTACCATGCATAAATGCCTTACAAGCGGAACTACTATCACTCTACCTTGCTTTAAACATTGCTCGTAGCAGAAACATCCATCCTCTAATAATCGAAACAGACTCACATACATTGCTTCAAATCCTCGAAGCTGGCAGCCCAAAATACTCACAACTTGTTTTCTCACGTAGGTTGATGATCCAAGATCTGAACGTGCAACAACTTACCCACACACTTAGAGAAGGCAATGGAGTGGCCGATGCTTTAGCTAAATTTGGCAAATCTAATATGAGAGAGAGCATCGACATAATCAATTTTGTTCCCTCCCCCCTTTACTTTCAGGCAAATGGATTTTGATGTAATTGGATCCGGTTCCTCTGTTACAAACACTGTTTTCAATTAAGTTGTAATTCTCCATTTTAGCAAAAAAATTGATAAATTATGTTATAACACATAATGGATCGACTTTGTTGCTTCTGATCCGAGGACTTCTATTGAGTTTAACATTCATCATTTTTAAAAACTTGAATCTTTTTTCCTTTAAATTTTATTTTAAAACTCAAATATATTTTAATATAATATCTAGAAATATTATTTTGAAAAGTTTATACTCAATGATATAGGGTACGCGCGTCTTATTAAAAGGAAAACCCAATGAATATATAATCTCACGAAGAAGTCATATTGCAGATATTATCGTAGAACGTAAAATTATATTCATTTAAGAAGTAATAATGCACATATTATTGTAGATATTATAACTAAATATTATAAAGAAAATGACGAACAACATTAAATGAGCAGTAAATATGGTCTTTAATATGCCATTGAGTAAGTTATAATTTCATGAAAAACGCATCAAAAATTACTGAATTGCATAACTTATTACTAGTAATAAAGCCTTAATAAATTACAAATTGCAACGAAAAAGAAAAAATATCGCACCAGGTCAATTCAATCTAACGACTGTGCTCCAAAATTTCAAACTACACTATAGTTGCTACCTCCCGTTATCTTTTCCCAAATTTAGTTAGTTAAAATGAAAATATCTCAAATTGTGAAAGTTCCAATAATTCCATTAAATATCAAACAATCAGTCAAAATTGGCGTTGTCACGAAGTAAAATGAGCACGAGCAGAAAATGAGTAGCAATACAGTCAAACCTCTTGATAACAGACTTATTTATTATGATATTTTTTAACTGTCATAGTAAAGTGATGTTATAGAGAATATGTATTATAACATAATATAAAAATCAATTTCGAAAAAACACAATTTTTATAATAAATGATTGTTATATAGAGATGATGTTACATAAAATCTGACTGTAGTTCACAAGATAATAAAAGAAAAGAATTAAACAATGCTATTAGTAGTGTCATTAATTCTTATGGGACGTTAAGCTATTAATTAGATCAAAACACAAAGATGATAAGTCTAGCAAATGAATCGTAAAACACAACGAATTAGGGTGTGTTTGGTATGAAAATGAGTAATCTTATCACTTATTTTGTCATTGTTTGGTTGGTGAGTGGAAATAAAATAGTTTTGTTATGAAAATATTTTTTTATGCTACCTCTCTCCCCTCCCCCCCCCCCCCCCCCCCCCTTTTTTTTTTTACGCAAAAATAATATTGAAATTTGTGCTCCACAACTAAAAATAAATACTCTTTTTTTGATTGAAACAGAAAGTACTCTTTCTACAACATAAAAATAAAGTATTCATTTTATTAAAAATTGAAAAATTTAGAGCAACCAAACATAAAAAATTAAAAAATATTTTGGAAAAAACACATCCTTAAAGCGTAAAGTAGTTGATTATCCAATTATATTCCGTTTAGACCGTAAGTACACACGACGACCTGAAGTGGTCAAATTACTCATTTTTCAATTTATCTGAAACTGGGCAAGATAATTTAAAAAATAAAGAATTTTTGTTGAAACTTTCGATCTTATACCTGATATAATATTCAGATAAAATAATAGTAAACATGTGGTGTTACCTAATATTAGAGGCGAATCTATGTTATCAAGTGAGAGGTAACTATATCCGGAACCTTCGGCAAAAATTTGTCATTAATACATGTATATATTTTAAAAAAATACTAATATATTAGTAGTGACACCTTATATATAAAACAAATTTTGATTGATAGTAAAAATAAATTCTGCCTACCTTCAAATCCTAGGCCCAACTCTGCTTAATAATTATGTAGTTAGAGCACTTTTGCAACTCATGGTATTAAACAACAACAACAACAAAAAACTCAATTTGATCCTAACATGTGGGGTCTAAGAAGGTAGTTTGTACACAGACCTTACCCCTACCTAATGCAGGTAAAGGAGCTGTTTCCAATAGACTCTCGGCTCAAGAAGGGCAAGAAGAAGAGGAGGAAAGCAAGGAAGGAAGAAAGATGGAAGAGTAAAGAAAAAAGGAAAGATAAAGGATAAGTAGTACCAAATAATAGCAACATGAATACAATAAGTGAGGTGAACAAAACCACATAACGTAATAAAATCTAAGAATGTGAAGGGACATGCATGCTACTAAGACTATTGGTGAACAACTATAAACTACCTACTAACCAATACCTTAATCCTCGACCTCCACACCCTCCTATCAAGGGTCATGTCTTCAGTGAGCTGAAGCAGCGCCATGTCCTGCCTAATCATCTCTCCTCAGTACTTCTTAGGCCTACCTAGACCTCTTCTCAAACTCTCCATGGCAAACCTCTCACACCTCCTGACAGGAGCATCAATGTTTCTTCTCTTAACATGTCCGAATTATCTCATCCTCGACTCTCGCATCTTGTCCTCCATGGAGGCTACTCCCACTCTGTTCCGGATAGCTTCATTCTTAATCCTATCTCTCCTGGTACACCCACACATCCATCTCAACATACTCATCTCTGTTACTCTCATTTTCTGCACGTGGGAGTTCTTGACTGGCCAACACTCAACCCCATAAAACATAGCCGGTCGAACCACCACTCGATAAAACTTACCTTTAAGTTTTAGCGGCACATTCCTATCACACAAAACACCGGAAGCGATCCTCCACTTCATCCATCCCGCTCCTATGCGATGCGCGACATCTTCGTCAATGTCCCCGTTACCCTGGATAATAGATCTGAGATACTTAAAACTCGCTCTCTTGGGGGATAACTTGAGCATCAAGCTTAACCTCTACGTCTGCATCATGTGTCCCGCTATTGAATTTGCACTCCAAGTATTCTGTCTTGGTTCTACTCAGTTTGAAACCTTTAGACTCCAAGGTCTGTCTCCAAACCTCCAACCTCGCGTTAACTCCGCTACGCGTCTCGTCAATCAACGCTATATCATCAACAAATAGCATGCATCAAGGCACCTCCCCTTGGATGTGACGTGACAGTACATCCATCGCCAAGGCAAATAAAAATGGGCTAAGAGCCGATCCCTGGTGCAACCCCATCACCACAGGGAAATGCTCCGAATCACCACCCACAGTCCTCGCCCGAGTCTTAGCATCATCATACATATCCTTAATCACCCTAATGTACACTACCGGAACACCAGTAACCTCCAAACACCTCCACATGACCTCCCTCAGAACTTTATCGAATGCTTTCTCAAGGTCAGTAAACACCATATGCAAATCCTTCTTCCTCTCCCTGTACTGCTCCACTAATCTCCTTACCAGATGAATCGCTTCCCTAGTCGAACGCCCCTTAATGAATCCAAACTGATTCTCGAAAATAGACACGCACCTCCTCACCCTGGCCTCCACCACCCTCATGGTATTAAACATATCATAATAATTGTGTGCCAATAAAGACTTGTCACTAAAAATAAAATAAGAAATTCAAGTTAAAATATTTTAAAATATTTTTAAAATTTTATTTTTTGAAATATACAAAAAAAAATAAAAATTAGTAGCACGTAAATGTATGGAATGTGTTGGCAAATTATTTGAAAATCACTAAACTTAGAATAATTGCTTAAAAAATAAATTGACTATGTGACTTTTCAAGTAGCCAAATCAAAATCAAACACATAAAACACCGGAAGTAGAGCAAAATATGGCAAATTGGATAGTCTTTATGCCCCGCCAAATTCTCCATCAATCCTTTCATGTTGCCATTTCTGCAAACATTTACAGGTAAGTGCATCAAATTCTCAGATAATAATGGTGAATATGAGATTAGGTTTTAACACAATATAACGAACTACTACTTAGTATCTTTACCCTATATTTACAGTTCTTCTAGCAAGTCTGAAATTTTGAATAAATAATAAATCTGTTACTTTACTCTCTAAGCTTAAACATATCTTGTGCAAAAGTTGAACTTTTTCAAAAAGAAGATCATCAATAATCTCATTAGGCAACATTATCTCTTAGATCTGGCATCTTCTATAGACAAAATGTATCTGAGTTTGTATTAAAAAATGGGTTGGAGGTAGTTTTTATTTTTTAATTTTTGACTGGGTAAATAACTATATATTTGGCTCTAGTTGCTTGGAAAGCCACATTGGTATTTTAGCTCATTTGGCATGCCTACTTGGCTTTTTGGTAAGAATTAGTGGATTTTAAAAAAAGGGCAGCCCGGTCTACAAAGTATCGCAGGATCCGGGGAAGGGGTGCGATTTAGACGGCCTACCCTAATACAAGCATTAGTAGCTGCTTTCACGACTTGAATATGTGACCTATAGGTCACACAGAGACAACTTTACCGTTGCTCCAAGGCTCCCCTTCATTTAATGGATTTCCGGCCAAATTTATTTTTGGAGTGAGCAGCCATAAGTTGAGTGATTTCAAAGTGACAAAAATTAGTTTAGTGACTTTTGTAAGAAAAAACCCTAAGTTTAACCATTTTAAAAATTAATTCATTATCCTGCGTGATTGTCATTGATCAGTTACATTTGACGTTAGAGATCATATGACGGAGTACAATGATTTGAATGGAGCTAACATAAGGGTGCTCAATATGATATTTAAAAACTTTGGATGTCATATCAAAACATGCATATATTTATACAAGCGTTGTATCATTACAGATAATGTCGAGATGTTCTTTGCTTATCAAAAAAATAATGTGTAAATGTAGTTTGTACAAGAAATTGATTGTAGAACTTTGTGCAAAACTAGTAAGAAATCGGTTAGAGATAGTTTTAGAGATCTAAATCATTTTTACAATTCTGGAATATTAGGAAGATGAGGATACTTATCCATGAATTGTCGCTAAGTCTACAGAGTGAGATGAAGTTGGGCTGTAGAGATCTAAACCATTTATGCTATTCCACAAATGAGGAAGATGAGGATATTTTATCTATTGATGATGATGATGGAAATCAAAAAGTGGGGCAGGATTTGAGTGTGCATTTCTTGTGCGTGGTGTGTAGAATGTAGACAGGAAATTAGAGGGACGGGGATTCAAATTGCCTCTTTTCTCTAAGCTGGTTGAGATATTGGGTATTCGGATATGCTGCTATTGCTTTTCTGCTAGGAGTTCCAAATTGAAATAGTAAGCAGTAGATTTTGACAATATGCACTTGCATTGTGTCACCTCTTATGTCTTAACATTGCGTAAAAGTGGTCGTAGAATACTTGAGAGAACCACGTATTACAACTTTGTCAGAGTGAAAACCTTTATATGTGAAAGTTTATACTGTTGAATCCTTCAAAGGTTATATTAGACACTTTTTATGAGTTTAAAACATTGAGCTCCAAAGTAGAATAATTACAAAGGATTCATAGCCAACCCTAGTTAGTTTGAGATTGAGGCTTACTTGATTGATTTGTGGAGTTTGAAATAAGTGAAGTAGCAATACCTGACATGATCTTTCTTTTCTTTTTATTTTATGTTTTATTCCATTTTGGTTTATTCATGGTAAAAACTTATTCTTTGGTTTAATCTTGGCAGAGGAAAATGCAGCTGCGTAAGGAGGCCTTCAGGAGAACTCTATGAAGAGATATCAACTTATACTCTCTTTGTTATTTGTTGGCTTTGCTTTGTCATCAATATTACTTCTGAGTTATTTCGAACAGGAGGAGGTTAGTTCTAGCCAACAGTTTGTTGTACATTTCTAACTCTCATTGTTTCAGCTCCTTTTTCTTGTATGGGAGGATGAGTTTAGTGCCTTAAGGAGTATGAGACCAATATAGAGTGGTGTGTAATCTATTTGATAAAATGTTATGATCAATTTCATGTAATCGTGGATTTGTCTAGTGGATGAAATGGAAATGAAAGAACAATTACCTGTATGTCTGTACCACTGTACCAGTGAATGACGACACTTGGATAGAGGATGTTTCAATATAAGGTTTGATTTGGAAAACTAGGTCTTGGAAAACTTTCATGGATGAAATTGTTTAGTTTGCTTTTGAAGAATCGGACTTGGACTTGGTTTTTGAGATGAAATCAACTTCATTTCGATGTTATCGAAATAAAAACAATTTAAAACCAAATTCCATTAAATAAAAACTTAAGTACTCATGCTATGTCAGTCAACCATGTGACCCTTGCATCTCAGTTTATACATTTCCAATCCGAACCTATTCTTCTTAAAATAATTGTTTATGTTGATATTCATAGAAGTAAAAATATAATAAAGTGGATTATGATGAAGAACTTCTTTCAAGGTTTTACAGTGTAGCAACGAAAATCCTGTATATGTTAAATCTTTTCATTGGTGACTGGTGACTTAACAGGATTTTATTTTCTGGGAGGGCAGTGTTTGTCTTATTTTCATTAGATGGTTGTATTTTCTTCTTTCATGGTCACTTCGCTTTATGTAAATTCTCAGATTAGCTTCCAAGAGTTCAGAAACAAGCTACTTGAACCTGGTCTTGTTGATCGAATTGTTGTTGCTAACAAAGATGTAGCCAGAGTTTATGTAAGGAGTTCTTCACCTGGTAATAATCAAACTGGTGATGACACCGTTCAAGGTCCTACAAGTGGTACAAATGGTAATAGAAACATTAGCAACCACAGATACTCTTTTAACATTGGGAGTGTTGAGTCATTTGAGCAGAAGCTTAAGGAAACACAAGAAGCCTTGGGAATAGACTCTCACAATTTTGTCTCTGTGGTATATGTTAATGAGTTGGATTGGTTCCCAGAGCTGATGAAGTGTGGTCTAACAGTGTTGCTTCTAGCTATCGTTTATTATATGGATTTGGGAGGTGCTCGTGGAATATTTAATATTGGTAAAGCGCATTTCACAAAAATGGACAAAAATGCAAAGGACAAGGTGAGAATTAGTTCCCATTGTTGGTACGGCTTCAGCAAAATAGCAGTCTTTTCACTGAGAATTAGTTTTTTTTCATGATTAGTTGGAAACTAAAGTCAACTGGCACTTTTGTGGTACAGGTCTTCTTCAAGGATGTGGCTGGATGTGACGAGGCTAAGCAAGAAATCATGGAATTCGTCCATTTCCTTAAGAATCCCAAGAAATACGAGGAGTTAGGAGCCAAAATTCCTAAGGGTGCTCTTCTAGTTGGTCCTCCTGGGACTGGAAAGACACTTTTAGCTAAAGCTACAGCAGGAGAATCTGGTGTACCTTTTCTCTCGATTTCTGGGTCAGAATTTGTGCAGATGTTTGTTGGTGTTGGTCCTGCTAGAGTTAGGAGCTTATTTCAGGAGGCAAGACGATGTGCACCTAGTATAATTTTCATCGACGAGATTGATGCAGTAGGTGGAGCAAGAGGGAAGGGACGCTATTCTGGAGGAAACGATGAACGTGAGGGTACTTTAAACCAACTGCTTGTAGAGATGGACGGATTTGCAACCACATCTGGTGTAGTTGTACTTGCTGGCACAAATAGACTTGATATATTAGACAAAGCTTTGTTAAGGCCTGGTCGATTTGATCGCCAGATTACCATTGACAAACCAGACATAAAAGGTCGTGAACAGATTTTCAGAATCTATCTGAACAAGTTGAAACTTGACCAGGAGGCAGCCTTCTATTCACACAGATTTGCTGCTCTAACACCAGGATTTGCTGGAGCAGGCATTGCGAATGTTTGTAATGAAGCTGCTTTGTTTGCTGCTAGGAGTGAGAGTACCACAATCAAAATGCAACATTTCGAGGCAGCAATAGACAGGGTGATTGGGGGTCTAGAGAAGAAGAACAAGGTATCCAATCTCCTCACTCTTTTTCTTAAGATGCTGTTATGAATTGCAGTCCAGTAGGTTCTAGTAAGAACTTGTAAATGGCAAAAAAAGATTATTTTTGGATAAGATGATATACTTATGCAAAGCTACCTTTGTGCATTCTGCAGGTCATAAGCAAACTGGAAAGGAGGACAATTGCGTATCATGAATCCGGCCATGCTGTTGCTGGTTGGTTCTTGGAACATGCAGAACCATTACTTAAAGTGACAATCATTCCCCGTGGTACAGCAGCACTAGGATTTGCTCAATATGTTCCCAATGAAAATCTTTTAATGACCAAGGAGCAGCTATTTGATATGACATGCATGACACTTGGTGGCCGAGCTGCTGAGCAGGTTTATTTATCAACTGTCTCCTTGTTTTCACATGTTTTCCCTACAGCATTATCAGCTAATCCTTTGGAGACATCTCATTGTGCTGGATGCATATGCAAAGACTGTTAAAACCTCCCACATAGGTTGAGAAAATAGGCTGTTGTTTCTTTATATGGTCTTGGACAATTCTCACGTCGTACTTCAAGAAATGACTCCTGTGACTTCTCTTAGGAAATTACCATTTTTTGATAATCTGCTTGCTCCTTCACTTAACGAAATAGTTATCCTCTAGAAGGTGAATCCTTTATGACATGAATTACTTGTGTTATGGTTCTGCTAGAATATTTTATAGGCATCAAACTGGTGTGTTGCATGTCATTTTAGATACCCTTTTGTGCTGTCATAATATGAATGCGTAGTTTCTTAGGCATAATTAAAAGGACAGTGTCACGCCACCAACTTTTGCAGAGTAACATGCCTAAATGCATACATCCTAAGGTATTCCTAATGAGTTTGGGCATATTCAATTCTCTGCTTTTCAACCTCAAAGAAAGCTGCTCGATGAAGTAGTAGGCCTTAATATAACTCTGGATATTTATAGAATCAACAACCTAAAACGTCAGATATAATACTTCGTTGTTGGACAAGATTTAGTCACTACGTAACTTAATGAAAATGCAGTCTCTTTAAATCTTTAATAGCAACTTGCTTTTTCTACCTTTTGTTTTCCCGAATTTTCTACCTTTTTTTTTTCATTAAATCAGAATTTTACAATGTTCATACGGATTTTAATTTTTGAGTAGGTTTTGATTGGAAAGATCTCAACTGGAGCTCAAGATGATTTGGAGAAAGTAACCAAGATGACATATGCTCAGGTAGCAGTCTACGGTTTCAGTGACAAGGTTGGTCTTCTTTCCTTTCCTCAAAGAGATGATACATTTGAGACATCAAAGCCCTACAGTAGCAAGACTGCAGCAATTATTGACAATGAAGTTAGGGAATGGATTGCCAAGGCGTATGATCATACTGTACAGCTTATAGAGGATCACAGAGAACATGTAGCTCAGATTGCAGAATTGCTACTTGAAAAGGAGGTCCTTCATCAAGAAGATCTTGTCAAGGTATTGGGTGAACGCCCATTCGAGAGTAATGAGCTTACAAACTATAACAGGTTCAAGCAAGGATTCGAAGAAGAGAGCAGAGAAACTAAAGATATCCCTAAGGACAAGAGAGAACAAGATAATCATTCCTCTCCTGAGGAATCAAAGGTTGGCCCAATTAGTGTTGTCAAAGGTGAAAACGCGCAAAAAGGAACTGAAAAAGGCGCAAGGTATATTGGGGCTTTTTGCGTAAAGCGCAAATGTGCATTTAAAGGATGGGTTCTAGTTAAAAAAAGTGCAGTGAAGAAAAAACAATTATAGAAATAAAATGTTAGAAAAAAAAAATTAAAATCAAGTAATACATGAAGTACAAAGCATGTCTATCAAGTTCAAAAACCAATTTAAACTTTGATTTATATGCAGAGGTGCAGCTTTTAGTTTCTAATTCAGGTTAAATTACTAGTTTTCTTACGTCAATAATGTTGTGTGGCGGAACCAGGAATCATCACAAGTGAATTAAAAAAAATTGCTAAACCCCGAAGTTTCCCTGTATATTAAGGGGATTCAATAGTTTATATATATACAAAAAAAGAAAATTGTTTTTAGTATAATTTCCGGACAAAGAAATTCCATCGGACTCCCTGCGTATCTATCTATTTGCCAATTATTTAAAGAGAAATTTTCACAAACCACTTTTGTTTAGTGGTTATTAACTAGTTTTAGCTACCATTTATTATATTACTTTCTATAGTTATGTTTTTAGATTTTTTAGAGTGTATTCGATGTATTTAAGTTACTGTATTCATGAATACAGTAGCATTTTTAGGCGTGAAACAGATGATTACAGCTAGACAAATTTTTGTATTCGACTGTATTCATGGCGTGAAACATGGGATTACAGCTGGACAGATTATTGTATTCGACTGTATTCATGGTGTGAAACATGGGATTACAGCTGGACAAATTATTGTATTCGACTGTATTCACAGCGTGAAACAGGGGATTACACTATTTTTAAACGGAAAGTGAATCAATTAACATAATAGACTCCTAATATAACTCAACAAACTCAATTATAACACACAAGTTTTGTATTTCCAGTTATAAAAAAGATTATCAACCGAAAAACACACCAAAAACATAGCAATCTGCAGAGAAATTATATAATACATCTGAATACATAAATTATATTAATTAAAAAAAATGAATATATTCATGGAATATACGAGACAGTGAATACAATGAAATACATAAAATACATAAAATACAGCGGGATATATTGAAATACAATGAAAAAAAGACAATAAATACAATGAAATACATAGAATATAACGAGATAAATTGAAATACAATGAATACAATGAAATACATTAAAATACAGCGAGATACATTAAAATATATTAACAGAAAATTCAAGTTGCTGAGCCCCCAACTCCGTCGTCTTGCTATTCAACAAAGACGTTGGATAATCCAACAAGAAGGTTCAATGTATAATCCGTCGTCGTCTGGGTTCGTTCTTGCTCAGCCCCTAATGGATAATCCAACAAGAAGGTTTTCGTTCTTGCTATTCATCTCCTTCATCTTTCTTCTAATTAAAAAATGGAGGAAATCGACTGCCAACTGGGAAATTTTATGGCTGATTATTACTCCTTCTGGTCCGTGGAGGCTACCTATTTTTGAGAAATTTGAGGGGAGAGAGAAAAATAATACAAAGCTTATTTTATGGCTTAAGGGTAAGATGTGACCATAAATAGATATTTGGTTATAAAAAATCAAAAGGTAACTATAGAATATAATTTTTTAAAATGGTATTTATTTAAAAGAAATAAGGTATCAACCTTTGCTATAGTAGGTAACTTATCCTTATTTTTATTGTTTAGAGCTACCGCTTTTAAGATAGAGTCCGTGGGCCATTAGATGCATGTCTTATTGACACTTGACACATTTGCATTTCCAACTTGAGATTTTTTTCCCTTTTATACAATATTTGGAACTTATTATCAAAATTGTCCTAGATTAGTATATTACCCATTCTAAACAAGGATTACTTACAATTATATACAATCCGTTATTAGTGTCTTAAATTAAGGGATTCAATTAAATCATTTCTTTTTTTTCTCTCCTCTCCTCTTTCCTCACTGCCGTGTAACGACCCGACCGGTCGTTTTGAGCTCTAGCGCGTCATTCAGCGGTTGAAGTCACGAGCAGCTCCATTCTAGGTATTATAACTCGTAGGCATGGTCGGAATTGAATTTCGGAAAGTTCGGAGTCAAATTGGAAAGAAAATTCTCATTTTAGGAGCCTTAAGTTGGAAGAATCAACTAAGATGGGAATTTTGAGTAAACGACTTCAGAATCAGGATTTGAAGGTTCCTGCAGGTTCATATGATAATTTCGGACTTGGGTGTATGTCCGGATCGGGTTTTGGATAACCCGAAAGCATTTCGGTGTATATTGTGGAAGTCAGCATTTTAGAAGAATTTCATAAATTTGGGTTGTAAGGCATTTTAGTGTTATTGATGTCCGTTTGGGATTTCGAGCCTAGGAATAGCTCCGTATGGCTATTCTGGAGTTGGGAGCACGATCAGAAGTGAATTTGGATGCCCGTAGGTCGTTTTGAAGTCATTTGGCTAAAGATAGAAATTTGAAGGTTTTTGAGAAATCCGACAGGAAGTGGAAATTTTGATATCGGGGTCGGAATGCGATTCCGGAAGTTGGAGCAGGACCATAATGTCGAATATGACTTGTGTGCAAAATTTGGGGTCAATCGGACGTGATTTGATAGGTTTCAGCATTGAATATGGAAGTTTGAAATTTCAAAGTTCTTAAAGTTTGAATTTTAGTGCGATTCGTGATTTCGGTGTTGTTTGATGTGATTCGAAGCCTCGAGCAAGTCCGTGGGATGTTATGGGACTGAGTCGTGGGATTGGACGTGGTCTCGGGGGCCTCAGGTGTGTTTCGGGGTGAATTCGAACCATTTTTCTCTATTTTGCTGCTGCTATCTTCTAGTGTATTTGGTGTGCTAGGCGATCGCGGTCCCAATTGTGCGATCGCGGAGAAGAAATTAGAGGGCTGGAATTTTGGCTTTTGCGATCGCACCTGGATGTATGCAATCGCCTAGAAGGAAAAGTTGAGGCTGCAGGGAATTGGCCTGTGCGACCGCAGTGGTTGTTGTGCGATCGCACAAGGGTGCGTTTGGAGCTGTGAGGCTTGGCCTGTGCGAACGCAAGAGAAGGCATGCGAACGCACTGAGGGAATTTGGGAGGCAACATAGTTGGCCTATGCGATCGCGAAGCATGTTATGCGATCGCATAGGAGGATCGCCTGAGGAGTGTTATGTTTTAACCGGGATTTTGGCCATTTTTCTCATTTCTCTCATGTTGGGACGATTTTTGGAGAGCTTCAAGAGGAGGTTTTCGTCATCTATGCCAAGGTAAGTCGTTCCTACTCATCTCAAGTTAAATACAAGGTTTGTATATAGATTTGGCCATGGAAATTAGTAGAAATTGGGAAATTTTGAAGAAAACCTAGAAAATGGGTAATTTGGATTTTTACCACGAATTGAGCATGAATATTTGAGTAAATTGTATATTTGAACTAGTAAAGCTACGGGTAGAGTTTATCTTCAAGAAATTTCGGAATCCGGGCACGTGGGCCCGAGGGCTTTTTGGTCAATTCACTGAGCGGAGTTGGGAAATTATATAATTTGGATTTTTGCAAATATTAGAGTATATTTTCATTGGTTTGCCGTTATTTGGATAGTTTTGGGGCGTCGTGCATCAATTGGAATCGTCGGGAGGGCTTGGAAGCCGGTGGAATTTCGAAGCGAGGTAAGTCTCCTTTCTAACTTTGTGAGGGGGAATTGTCCTCCTAGGTGAACCAATTAAATATGTGCTATTATCTGCGGGGGCTGCGTACGTACGAGGTGACGGGAGTCCGTGCGTAGCTTCTATCATGCCATGTCCGGGTAGTCTAGGACCCACTAGCATGCCTTACTTGTTGTACTTGTGATCTTGCCAGTAATATTAGACCGCTAATATGATCAAAATAGTAATCGAATATCTAAGAAGACAAGAGTTCATTTTTCTTAATCATCTAGAAAGAGAATTGAGTTCCTCCGTGGATAATTGTATACCTGATAAGGTTATATTATTGAATATTATTAAACTTGGGAAATGAGTTTCAAAACAGAGATTTAAAAGCTATTTTTCATGTTCCTCTAAGAAGAATTTTACCACTTTCCTGAGTAACTTCTTTCTTGATAAAAATGCAGATTTATTATGTGAATATGTGTACATATGAGCACCTGATTCGCAGGTATGATTCACGAGCAGGCTAGCCTTATTATTTTTATGTTGACCGCGTCGCATGATCGATTCGCGAGCGGGGAAAAATAGATGCATCTATGGTTCGAGCCGTTCGATCCTTCGGCAGTGCACAATTTATTATTGTTGGTACGCCGTTCAACCCTCGGCATTGCTTGCGCATGATATTTACTGCGTAATTGCTGTGATTTTGCCTGATTACTAGACTGGAAATCTTAAGTTGTCAACTGAAGTGACAGAGGTTTAAAGTTATTAAAACTTTGGAAGAAGTTGTTCTTTCCCGTTGATTATTGGTTAATTGATTAAATCATCCATGTTTGATTATTTGTTATTAAAATGACGAAGATTTAAAGTGTTAAATGTGGAAGGAGTTGATATTATTTATTCCTGATTTAAATAAATTGTCTATGACATTCATGCTTAGTGTCTCCCTTGAATATACTAAGTTGACCTCTAGCAAGTGTCTAATTCGAACTCTCGTCACTACCTCTCTGAGGTTAGGCAGGCGACTTACTGAGTACATGTTATTTTCGTACTCATGCTACACTTGCTGTGCATTTTTATTGCACAAGTACCTTCATAGCGATGTGGCTGGTTTGGAGACTTGGCGAGCTGCATTATTCGGAGGCGATCCGTAGTTGACAGAGTTTCCCTCATATTGTATTCATTTTGTTTTAAATTCCATTGTCCACTTTGTATCTCGGACAAACTTTGTGTTAGTTGTATAAATTTTTAGAAATTGCTCATGCACTTGTAACAGCGGGTTCTGGGATGTGTATAGGATGTATTTTATAAAAATGAAATATTAAATTTTCGTATTTACTTAACCAATTTTTTTTAGTTATTTCGTAATAAGTTAAAGGTAATGATTTCAAAAATGTTAAATCAGGAATTTATTTCAACTAATTAATGATTGGCTTGCCCGACGATGGTGTCCGACGCCATCACGACCTTAATAGATTTTGGGTCGTGACACCATGGTATCAGAGCACTAGATTCCCTTAGGTCTCACGAGTCATGAGCGAGTCTAGCAGAGTCTTGCGGATCGGTATAGAGACGTCTGTACTTATCTTCGAGAGGCTACAGGGTTGATAGGAGTACTTCCCTTCTTGATTCCTCATCGTGCTATTTGATTAATTTGAGGCTTATGCCCATGATTCTTCCTACTCAATCTTACGCATCGCGAAGCGCTTGCTATGAATAAGGAATTTGAGAAATTGAAATGGTGCTACATATATGATGCGAGATGTTTTCCATGTGTAATTGGTTGGGGCTGTTTTTATGGCCCTGCAGAAGGATAATATGTTGTTTCAGCTCAGTAGCTGTGTTTCTGAGAGCCTTAAGGTTATGCTAAGGTAGTGATGATGCTTACCATTGGTTATCACGCGATGTCGATATGATGATAGAACGCTTGCCCATATGTTGGGCCCTGATGAATGGTTTGAAGGGAGATCTTCTCAGAGTGTGATTTCGATATTTCGGTATTCTGGCAGAGGAAAGACATTTGGATTATGAACGGTCCGGTTGGGGTTGATAAAGTAGTAAGACTTGGTGTTTTCAAATAAGGTGGAGTATTCACCTATGAGGTGTTATCGTCGTCCTTGATCGAATGGAACATGTTAAGTTCGTCAGTGCCATGGTTTCTTCGGTTGCATGGGGTTAGAGTATTGTGAAGAAGCATTGAAGAAACGGATGTCAGAGACCGTGAAGTGTGGTGGTTCAGTATTGGATAAGTATTGACAATGAATGTAGCTCGATAAAGGTGATCTCCGGAGAGTTTAAAGTCGTGATGAACTGCTGGTTTAAGAGCTACAGAGAATGATATTGAATTGAGGCAGCAATTGGGCAACATACGATGAAGGAAGATATGTGAAAAGTGCAAGGTGGTGGTTCAATTTCTAAAAGGCCAGGCGTAAGGAAAGGAGGTCAAGTAGTGCCTAAAGGAATGAGTTTAACCAAAGTGGGAGAGCGGCAGCATAGTGGTGAATTAGAAGGTATTGTAGCGCATTTAGTAGATGTCCATGGGGAGCGGACATACTGGTAAGGTTGGTGAATGAGAACAGGCTTAGGATGGAGTATTGATGTCGTAGAGATAGTGTAACGACCCGGCCTGTCGTTACGTAAAAACCTGCATTTAAATTACTTTTATTGACTTCTTATAGATTGGTTATTCTCTTAATGAGGTGTTAGAGTCGATAGGCTTGAAATCGAAATGGTTAAATGAGAATTCAGTAACTCAGTCCTTAAAAGAGAGCCTTATAAAGGGAAAAGTCAACTGGGAGTTGACTTATTGGTAAACGACCTCAGAATGCGGATCTTATGGCTCGGATAGCTTCGTTAGGTGATTTGGGACTTAGGAGTGTGTTCGAAATACTTTTGTGATGTCCAATGTAGAATTAGGCTTGAATTGACAAAAATTAGTTTTTGGTGATTTCCGGACGACAGTGGAAAATAGGCTATCGGGGTCGGAATGAAATTCTGACAGTTGGAACAGGTTCGTAATGCTATCTTGGATATGTCTGCAAAATTTCATTCGGCATCGTTGGAGGATTTTAGAAATTTCAAAGTTCTTTGGCTTGAATTTGATGTGATTCTGGTGTTTTGATGTTATATTTAGTGTTTTGAGAGTTTAACTAAGTTTGAATGATCTTATATGAGGTGTTGGTATATTTGGTTGGGGTCCCGAGGGGCTCGGGATGGTTTCAGATGGTTAACGGGGAGTTTGGAATGATTTTTGGTCACTGCTATGTTCTGTTACTGGTGTTTTCGCACCTGTGGAAAGGGAGCCGCAGGCGCGGTTCCGTAGGAACGGACTGGGCTCCGCAGGTTCGAGATTGGCTGAGTGGGAAGTGGTTCGCAGGTGCGAGGAATTTGTCGCACCTGCGATGTCGCAGGCGCGGAAGGAGCATCGCACCTGCGAAGCCGCGAGTAAGTGATCGCAGGTGCGAGATCACTGGACAAAAGGTATAAAAACCAGCCTTCGCGAATTTTAGCCATCTTTCTCAATATTTTATCCGGGTTTGAAGTTTTTGAAGGGTTTTGAAGAGGGAATTCGAGAGTTCTTCACCAAGGTAAGATCTTTGGACTCTAAACTCGTTTACATGTGATTAAAGGTCGGAATTATGGTGAAAATTAGGAAAAAATTAGTGTAAATTTGGGTGATTAGGGCTTGGGAGTTAGAATATTTAAAATGGTGATTTGAGGGGTCATTTGAACTCCGAATTTAATGTTCTTTATATGTGTACGGACTCGTGAGAGGACGAAAAACAGTTTGGTATAAAAGTTTCTGGATTTCGGGACATGGGCCCGGGGGTCAAGTTTTGAACGGTTTCGGATTTTTGGGTGAATTTTGATATTTTCAATTGGTAATTGTTCCTTAAGCATATATAGATGATAAAAATCTGAACTTGGTAGATTTGGAGCACTCAGAGGCCGAATTTAGAGGCAAGGGCATTGCAGAGTAGTGTATTAGCCAGTTTTGAGGTAAGTAACGCTTTCAAACTTGGAACTGAGGGTTCGAAACCCCAAACTATTTGATAACTGCTGTTAGTTAAGGTGACGCACTTGCCAAGTGACGGACATGAGAGTGTTTACCGAATATTTGTAGCCTGGCTCATCCCATGGCACTGTCTATTGGTTATCCCAGATTGATATTGTACTGTGAAGGTGGTAATTACCTTGAACGAAATAGAAATCATGCTAAGTATAACTGTTAAGGCTTCACGCCGATGTGTTTAGACCGGAATGGTCGATTATTGCTGTCTTTATTTGNATGCCTTCGTTGGCTTGATATAGCGCTTGGGCTGAAAGGAGCCCCTCCGGAGTCTATACACCCCCAGTGAGCGCACAGATATTCCGGAGATGGATTTCTCTGTGGTTATTATGTTTTGGAGATGGATTTATCCGTGGGGGATGGATCAACCTTTTTCCTCAGTACTTAGTGACTGTGTCACTTGTGTTTATATAATATCCGGGATGGACTTCCCTGGGCTTGAAGGCTGTATTCTAGTACTGAGTGGACCACCTTATGAGAGCTCGATTAATGAGTACACATCATTCATGATTCCATATGCATTCATGCTAGTATGCAAGGTTACAAACATATCTTGATACATCGTATTTATTTCCTGATATATATTGTCATGTCCAATTTATATACTGTTGTTTGAATTGTCGGAGGTAGTCCGTCACTACTTCTCAGCTCGTAGTTTGGTTTCGTTACTACTGAGTTGGTGTACTCACGTTACACCCTACACCTTGTGTGCAGATCCAGGTACAGAGGAGTTTAACTCAGGCCAGGGAGCGCATTAGTTTCATCAGAGTTGACGAGGTAGCAGCTGGCGACCGTGATCTCGTCTTCTCTTTCCTTTCTACTTGTCGTATTTATTTTTGGACTATGTTAGTCATTTCGTTTGATTTTATTTAGTTTTAGCAGCTCATGACTGTGTGACACTGGATCCAGGATTAGTAGGATTTGGTCTTTTTTTTGAATTTTAGAAACTGTTTTTCCCAAAAACTGGTATTATTATTATTATTATTATTATTATTATTATTATTATTATTATTATTGATTTAAGAATTTGGTAAAAAGGGGCATTTTATGGGAATTTGCATTTAGTTAGATAAAATGAGTGGCTTGCCTGGTTCCACGACAGGCGCCATCACGACTCTGGAAATGGGTCGTGACAAGTTGGTATCAGAGCGCTAGGTTAAATAGGTCTCACCAGTCATGAGCGGGTTTAGTAGAGTCTTGCGGATCGGTACGGAGACGTCTGTACTTATCTTCGAGAGGCTGCAGAACCCTTAGGAAAAATCTCACATTCTTTGAATTCTGTCGTGCGACTCTGTTGAACTCTGAAAATAAACTTCTGTTGTTTTCATTCTCTCACAGATGGCGAGGACTCGTGCTAATGATAGTGGTGACCAGATCCCAGCAGGACCAGCCCGAGGTCAAGGCCGTGGTCGCGGCCGTGGTAGAGGGAGGGGTGCAGCCCGCACAGTAGCCGAGGCAGCACCTGTGGACCCTCCAATTGTCCAGGAGCAGGTCCCCGCAGCTGAGGTTCCAGCGGGGCAGATTCAGGCACCAGTAGTGCCCATTGTGATTCCGGGTCTTCAGGAGACCCTAGCCCAGATTCTGACGGTGTGCACTAGCTTGGCACAGGCCGTCGCCATGTCCACTACTGCTACTACTTCTCAGTCCGGGGGAGGCATCCAGAATCCAGCTGCTCGGACACCTGAGCAGGTCACCCAGGGACTTCAGACACCGGGGGCAGCCTCAGTGCAGTAGATTGCTCAGGCACAGGATTATGTGGTTCCAGCCTTAGCTGACGATGAGCAACGTAGGTTGGAGAGGTTCAGCAGAATCCAGTCTCCGACTTTTAGGGGTACAAAGGGTGAGGATGCCCAAGATTTCTTGGACAAGTGTCAGAGGATATTACGTACTGCAGGGATATTAGAGGCCAGCGGGGTTCCATTCACTACCTTCTAGTTTTCAGGAGCTGCACTTGCTTGGTGGGAGGCCTATGAGAGGCGTAGACCCGTTGATGCAGCGCCCCTTACATGGCACCAGTTCTCCATTTTGTTTCTGGAGAAGTATATACCACAGTCGCCTTGGGGTGCACCAGTGTTGTTCGTAAAGAAGAAGGATGGATCCATGAGTATGTGCATTGATTATAGGCAGCTGAACAAGGTTACGGTGAAGAACCGGTATCCTTAGCCCCGTATTGATGACTTGTTCGATCAGCTTCAGGGAGCTAGGGTGTTCTCCAAGATCGACTTGAGGTGTGGGTATCATCAACTGAAGATTCGGGATTTAGATATTCCGAAGACCACTTTTAGGACCAGATATGGCCACTATGAGTTTCTGGTTATGTCTTTTGGGCTGACCAACGCCCCAGCCGCGTTCATGCATTTGATGAACAACGTGTTTCAGCCTTACCTTGATTCATTCGTTATTGTGTTCATTGATGATATCCTGGTGTACTCTCGTATCCAGGAGGAGCACGCTCAGCATTTGAGGGTTGTGTTGCAGAGATTGAGGGAGGAGAAGCTTTATGCAAAGTTCTCCAAATGTGAGTTTTGGCTTGGTTCAGTAGCTTTCTTGGGTCACATAGTGTCTAGTGAAGGTATTCAGGTGGACTCGAAGAAGATAGAGGCGGTGCAGAGTTGGCCCAGACCGTCCTCAGCTACGGAGATTAGGAGTTTCTTGGGTTTGGCGGGTTATTACCGTCGCTTTGTGGAGGGATTTTCTTCTTTTGCTTCACCTTTGACCAGGTTGAACCAGAAGGGTGCTCCATTCAGATGGTCCGATGAGTGCGAGGAGAGCTTCCACAAGCTCAAGTGAGCATTGACTACAACTCCAGTATTGGTATTGCCTACAGGTTCGGGTTCTTACACAGTCTATTGTGATGCTTCTAGAGTTGTATTGGGAGCGATTTTGATGCAGGACCGTAGGGTGATTGCCTACGCGTCCAAACAGTTGAAGGTACACAAGAAGAATTATCCAGTGCACGATCTTGAGTTAGCTGCCATTGTTCATGCCTTAAACATTTGGCGGCATTACTTGTATGGGGTACAATGTGAGATCTTCACTGATCATCGTATCTTACAGTATCTGCTAAGGCAGAAGGACTTGAATTTACGCCAGAGGAGATGGTTAGAGCTTCTTAAGGACTATGACTTAACTATTCTGCATCACCCGGGAAAGGCCAATGTAGTGGCCGATGCCTTGAGTCGCAGAGCCGAGAGTTTGGGGAGCCTGGCTTACCTTTCAGTAGCAGAGCGACCGTTAGCACTTGATGTTCAGGCTTTAGCGGGTCAGTTGGTGAGATTGGATTTGTCAGACCCTCCGCGAGTGGTAGCTAGCATGGCTTCCCGGTCTTCTTTAATTGATCAGATTAAGGCACGACAGTATTATGACCGCCACTTGTTAGTTCTTTAGGATAGAGTTCGTCGGGGTGATGCCCGGGATGTGACTATCGATGATGAAGGGGTTATGAGTATGCAGGGCCGTATTTGCGTGCCCAATATGGATGGTATTCGGGAGTTAATATTAGTAGAGGCTCACAGTTCACGGTATTCTATTCATCCGGGTGCCGCGAAGATGTACCAGGATCTGAGGCAGCAATATTGGTGGAGGTGGATGAAGAGAGATATTTTTGAGTATGTAGCACGGTGTCTCAACTGCCAGCAGGTCAAGTATGAGCACCAGAGACCAGGTGGATTACTTCAGAGGTTAGATATTCCGGAGTGGAAGTGGGAGCGGATCACCATGGAATTTGCAGTTGGGCTTCCACGAACTTCGAAGAGTTTTGATGCTATTTGGGTCATTTTGGATCGATTGACCAAGTCCGCGCACTTCATTCCTGTCAGCACTTCTTATACTTCAGAGCGGTTAGCTGGTATTTACATTAAGGAGATTGTCCGATTGCATGGAGTTCCGGTTTCTATTATTTCTGACAGGGGTACTCAATTCACATCTCAATTTTGGAGGGCCGTACAGAGAGGTATGGGTACTGAGGTGGAATTGAGCACTGCATTTCATCCTTAGACCGACGGGCAGTCGGAAAGGACTATTCAGATTCTGGATGACATGTTACGGGCTTGTGTGATTGATTTTGGTGGTTCATAGGATCAGTTCTTGCCACTAGCGGAGTTTGCGTATAATAACAACTACCAGTCCAGTATTCAGATGGCCCCGTATGAGGCTTTATATGGTAGGAGGTGTAGATCGCCGGTTGGTTGGTTCGAGCCTGGGGAGGCTAAGTTATTGGGCACATATTTGGTTCAGGATGCGTTGGAGAAGGTGAAGTTGATTCAGGAGCAACTTCGCACGGCGCTGTCTAGACAGAAGAGTTATGCGGACCAGAAGGTTCGGGATGTGTCCTTTATGGAAGGGGATAAGGTACTGCTGAAGGTCTCACCCATGAAGGGTGCTATGAGGTTCGGGAAGAGAGGAAAGTTAAGTCCGCGGTTTACTGGTCCCTTCGAGGTGCTTCAGAAGGTTGGAGATGTGGCTTATAGGCTTGCCTTGCCACCCGGTCTGTCGAGTGTTCATCTGGTATTCCATGCGTCGATGCTCAGAAAATATGTTGGCGACCCGTCTCATGTGTTAGACTTCAGCACAGTTCAGCTTGAGGATGATATGTCTTATGAGGTAGAGCCGATGGCTATTTTGGCTCGCGAGGTCAGAAAGTTGAGGTCAAAGGAGATAGCTTCAGTAAAGGTCCATTGGGGAGGTCATCCAGTGGAGGATGCTACTTGGGAGACCGAGCGGGAGATGCATAGAAAATATCCTCACTTGTTTGAGACCCCAGGTATATTTCTAGACCCATTCGAGGACGAACGTTTGTTTAAGAGGGGCAGAATGTAACGACCCAGCCCGTCGTTACGTAAAAACCTACATTTAAATTACTTTTATTGACTTGTCATATATTGGTTATTCTATTATTGAGGTGTTAGAATCGATAGGCTTGAAATCGAAATGGTTAAATGAGAATTCAGTAACTTAGTCCTTAAAAGAGAGCCTTATAAAGGGAAAAGTCAACTGGGAGTTGACTTATTGGTAAACGACCTCAGAATGCGGATCTTATGGCTCGGATAGCTTCGTTAGGTGATTTGGGACTTAGGAGTGTGTTCGAAATACTTTTGTGATGTCCGATGTAGAATTAGGCTTGAATTGGCAAAAATTAGTTTTTGGTGATTTCCGGACGACAGTGGAAAATAGGCTATCGGGGTCGGAATGAAATTCTGACAGTTGGAACAGGTTTGTAATGCTATCTTGGATATGTCTGCAAAATTTCAGGTTAATCAGAGTTGTTTTGGGTAATTTCAGCATCGTTGGAGGATTTTAGAAATTTCAAAGTTCTTAGGCTTGAATTTGATGTGATTCTGGTGTTTTGATGTTATTTTTAGTGTTTTGAGAGTGTCACTAAGTTTGAATGATCTTATATGAGGTGTTGATATATTTGGTTGGGGTCCCGAGGGGCTCGAGATGGTTTCAGATGGTTAACGGGGAGTTTGGAATGATTTTTGGTCATTGCTATGTTCTGTTACTGGTGTTTTCACACCTGCGGAAAGGGAGCCGCAGGTGCGAGATTGACTGAGTGGGAAGTGGTCCGCAGGTGCGAGGAATTTGTCGCACTTGCGATGTCGCAGGCGCGAAAAGAGTATCGCAGGCGTGGAAGGAGCATCGTACCTGCGAAGCCGCAGGCGCGAGTAAGTGATCGCAGGTGCGAGATCACTGGACAGAAGGTATAAAAACCAGCCTTCGCGAATTTTAGCCATATTTCTCAATATTTCATCCGGGTTTGAAAGTTTTAAAGGGTTTTAAAGAGGGAATTCGAGAGTTCTTCACCAAGGTAAGATCTTTGGACTCTAAACTCGTTTACATGTGATTAAAGGTCGGAATTATGGTGAAATTAGGGAAAAGTCAGTGTAAATTTGGGTGATTAGGGCTTGGGAGTTAGAATATTTAAAATGGTGATTTGAGGGGTCATTTGGACTCCGAATTTAATGTTCTTTATATGTACGGACTCGTGAGAGGACAAAGAACAGTTTGGTATAAAAGTTTCTGGATTTTGGGATGTGGGCCCGGGGGTCGGGTTTTGACCGGTTTCGGATTTTTGGGTGAATTTTGATATTTTCAATTGGTAATTGTTCCTTAAGCATATCTTTATGATAAAAATCTGAACTTGGTAGATTTGGAGCACTCGGAGCCGAATTTAGAGGCAAGGTCATTGCGGAGTAGTGTATTAGCCGGTTTTGAGGTAAGTAACGCTTCCAAACTTGGAACTGAGGGTTCGAAACCCCAAACTATTTGATAACTGATGTTAATTAAGGTGACGCACTTGCCATGTGACGGGCATGCGGGCGTTTACCGAATATTCGTAGCCTGGGTCATCCCATGGCACTGTCTATTGGTTATCCCAGATTGATATTGTACTGTGAAGGTGGTAATTACCTTGAACAAGAAATCATTCTAAGTATAACTGTTAAGGCTTCACGCCGATGTGTTTAGACCGGAATGGTCGATTATTGTTGTCTCTATCTGTGATTATTGTTTTCATGTACTCAGTCCTGTTATAGTATATGTTTCATGCCTCAGTCTCGTAAGTTGCTAGTTTATTTATATTATCATTGGTTTGGGCTGCATTGCATATGTTAGAGCATTCTAAGTGAGATTGGAAGGTACTGACTGAGTGAGGATTAGAGCCTAGTTGGAGACAGTTATGAGGTCGGACTGCACACCGCAGTGATCCTGAAATCATGCCTTCGTTGGCTTGATATAGCGCTTGGGATGAAAGGAGCCCCTCTGGAGTCTATACGCCCACAGTGAGCGCACAAATATTCCGGAGATGGATTTCTCCGTGGGGGCTGGATCAGCCTTTTTCCTCACTACTTAATGACTGTGTCACTTGTGTTTATATAATATCCGGGATGGACTTCCCTGGGCCTGAAGGCCGTATTCTAGTACTGCGTGGACCACCTTATGAGAGTTAGATTAATGAGTACACATCATTCATGATTCCATATGCATTCATGCTAGTATGCAGGGTTACAAACATTTCTTGATGCATCGTATTTATTTCCTGATATATTACTGTCATGTCCAATTTATATACTGTTGTTTGAATTGTCGGAGGTAGTCCGTCACTACTTCTCAGCTCGTAGTTTGGTTTCCTTACTACTGAGTTGGTGTACTCACGTTACACCCTACACCTTGTGTGCAGATCCAGGTACAGAGGAGTTTAACTCAGGCCAAGGAGCGCATTAGTTTCATCAGAGTAACTTTTGTCGACCCTTGACACATCGTTGAGTTCGTCAAGCCTTTTGCTCGTCAAGAAAAATCAAAGATGGCTTTATGCCTTTGCCCATGCATGTCCATGCCCAGAAATTTTTGCTTCGTATAACAGGGAAACTGTAACCAATTTTGTGGCCTTTTCTTTGACAAAATTAGACTGAAGAGGACTCAAAAAGAATAGTACGAAAGAAGACAATAAAGTGAACCAATAGGTATTACAACTTAATCAAGAAGTGTACCTTTCAAAGAATAAAAAATAGAAAGGACTTATCTGGAGGAATATGCTGACTTCAATGAACATGACATGCATTTTGGACTGGATGCCTGATCCGTCTGAACTATCTAATTCTCAAAATTTGTTGTAAACTTCACCTGGAAACCGAGTTCTTTGTCTTAACCATGCTTGGGCTATGATATATGAAGACCTTAATCGATCAACGATGCCCTTTGTGGGTTTTCACCGATTGACCACTCTCATTTGTCTTTCTTTCAACTCATTATCGCCTTATAGTGCCCGTGAGGGTTTTCA
>ML391835.1:79637-92777 GCA_005239525.1 Nicotiana knightiana | reverse complement strand
AATCCCATTTCGAATAATGTCACTTTAATTGGAAGAACTCTCATACCCCTTTGGGGCGTATAAAAAAGAAGGTGTGACACTTGTTACTTAAGATTACTCATCATTTAATCACTTTAATGTCACATAAAAATAAACGAATATTTTGCTTACTTGCTCTAGGAGATTTTAGCCCCCTTTAATCTCATTTAAATTATAGAAATCATGTCTATAAGATTAAAATATTCTTTATGTAATTTTCATCATTTAGAAATCATGTCGATAGGATCCTAATTAAAATGTATCTATGCTCCAACATGTTAGACTAGATATCTTAACACCTCTTCTTCTAGGATTTGTGTAGTAAGAGTAAAAGAATAAAAATATGTCGTAGCTATGTATTGATAGAACTTATGTAGCTTCATGTTAAGCTGGGTTTCATATTTTATTTTTTTGCAAAGTGTATGTTTGGTATATGGCTTTAATTTTCTTTCAAGAACTTAAAATATAAAGAGTTTGACTCTTTTACATTGAAGGATACTAATTAGCACTAAGAATTTACTTTAACACTATGTTAAGAACTCTCTATTCCATGAACCATGTGTTCAGATAATAATAGGACTTTACGACACTTAAATTAGCTATTGTTCTTACTCACTTTGTATTGTATAAAGGAATTACTTTACTGAAATTTGGTTGCGATCTGGGGTAGTAGAAAACATAAATTTTAGATCTATAAATCATGACTGTAGAACTCATTTGAAGCCACATACTGTTAAGTTTCCTGCCTCCACTATGCTTGTCGGACTTAAAATACTTTATTGAAGCCAACATGAGCTCTTATATGAAATTCTAGTATGTGTCACATATTCTCTTTAAGTGACGTTGCTAGGAGGTAAAAATATTTTGCATTTACTAATCTGAGATAACCTTAAAGAATTAGAACACATCTTGTTTGCTTGACTGATTTATATGGTTAAATATCTCTTCATATTAAGAGTTGTTGTATGTATCAAACTACAGGATTCAAGTTTCTGGACATTGTAGAGCTGAGAAGCAATGAGATTTCTTAAATTTTGTGTTTCACTTTAGCACAAAAGTGAAACACTGGTTTCAAGTTGTATATAGCAAACTATTGGTTTCAAGTTTCTAATTCTTTGTTTCTTCCTTTCTTTGCATATGCACTTGGAGCAAAAATGGAATCTCGTTCGAAACTCAAAACTACCCGAGCATAGAGCCATCACACCCTATACCATCTTTCTTTAGAACAACGGATAGCGAGAAAAACAAGCGAATTGCTTGGGGCGCCTATGACGTTCTTCTTCTTTTAATTCTTTTGCCATTCATTTAGTCTAACTTTTGCGATTGTTAATTTGCTTGTGTTTTTGGGTTTTATCTCAAGTTTGAATTTAATTATTTTGGTTCTTTGTTGCACTTATATCGCGTAGGATATGGTAATTAGAATAACGAATCTAAGATCGGAAATCTGATAACCTTTTTTTACTTAGCTGCCATTAGAGTATTCATTTTCTAGTAAGCTTAGTACTTTATTTCAAACACATTTTTAGAAGTTACTTTGTTAAAGTTGACGTTTTCGGAAAGTTAATTGTTAGGCTCGTTTTCAATACTGCTAAATTGGAGTTTTCTTTATAAATGATGTAAATCATATAAGTCTTTCTAGGAATTAATTTGTAGTGGTTTAAATTACTTGAGTAATTTCAGATTTTGATATTCTTTTATGGTCAGTTTATTTCTTTCAAAAAATATGAACTATTGTTACTTTAAATATATAAACCTTTTTTTGTAGTTTCGTATGAAAAAGCTTTTCTTAAAACAAAGGTAAAGCCCAAACTGTTTATTTCGTTTGAATTTGACAATGCCAAAGTAATTTTCTTTCTCAATATAAATGTACGCAGAAGGGACTCATGTCTTTCTTCCTAATTATTACACATGTTTTTTTTGAATTCAATCTACAAACATTTTTTTTTAAAATATGCACACATATTGTTACTTAATTTTTAAAATCAATTAACCTAAGTTTGGCCGGTTAACTGTAATTAACGGATCATATAGGGTGCTTTTACAACCTTCCCTGTAGGATTAATTAGAACCCTTGCCCATAATCTTAAAGGTTAAGCAGACCATATAAACCGAGTTAAGTTTAAGTATTATTTAATGAATTGGTGTCCCAATTCACCGTTAAAGTAATTAGGTGGCGACTCTCTTTAATTTATTAAACCTTCAGAATTACCAATATGTTATACTCTAGTTTGACCCGTGTTAAAATGGGGTATAACACATTGTCCCATATTGGAAGAGGAAATTTTTTTGATGGGTATATATACAATTGCTCTTCTTCTAGCTCTTAAAGAGTTAAGAAGAAGGCAAGCCTCGCGCCGTCGTCGTCGTTGCTCGCTCGGCTCGGCTTCGGCTTCGATCAAATGATCGATTGATTAATTAAATTTTTTGGACCAAATTTATTTGTTAATAGTAAATATTATTAAATATCCGTTTTTTGTAACGGAAAATTATTATTAAATCCAACAAAAAATTAAGTTTCCTCCACATCCGTTTTCTGTTTCTGTTTTCTGTTTTTGTAACGAAAAATTAAGTTTCCTCCGCGATTTGAATTCCCGTTTTATTGTTGCGTAAATAGCCATTTACATTATGGTCGTTTTACGCAAACAGTCATGATAGCCCTTCTGAAGAATTGCACCTCTTCAATTTAAACACAACATATTGGCTATAAATAACAATTCATTCTCTCAGATTTTCTATACGAAATTCTGAATTCTCCTCCTTTCTTCTACATTGTTTTAACTATAAAGAAAGCAACAGTAAGTGTGATTTGCTACAGATTTTTGTGTTCGTTGAAACACCGGGGTTACAAGTACTGCTACACCAGTGTGTAATTCGTTCTATTTTGGGAGGAAATAATTCACAACCTTGGGGTACTAGGAGGGGATTAAGTTCCTTAAGAAAACATTGTGAATTCAGTGGGCTCGGGTTAAATTATGTTTCTTTTATATTTCTGTTTATACGTTATTTTTCGTCTCTAGAATTATTTTACAAATACAGTATACTAACAACAACAACTTTACCAGCTATGTCAAATTTCCCCTTATAATAATTTAATAAGTGACTTAGTTGTGCAGATATTCTTTATTTTGTTAATTCATAGAACTTAAAATCACAACTACACGCTTTCATATCACAAACCTTTTGGCAAAACCATATCTTTTTTTTTGTTAACAAGATTGCACCCGCTACCCTTCAAGTGTGCATAAGATAAATCTTGCTCTTGAGTAATAATCGATAAATCATACGGAAGGATAAATCATACTAGATAAGTCCCGTACGACAAGTTCGACCGAGGAGATATGCAAGTGAATTTTGAATCTTTAGATAGTCCATTTGGCAAAACCATATCTAGATTAACCTTTTACAAGGATGAGCATTTAACAACCAAAACTGCAAACCTAAAAGAGTAGGTGAAAAATCTAGGTACTTGTAGCCACTAGATTTCCTTTGGATCTTTGATAAGTAGCTATAGATTCCTTTTACTTTTTTCCTAAAATTCAGTGCAGGTAAAAAATGGTAAACTTTGTAAGTCAAGGTTTCAGATTCCTTTCCAAATTTGAACTTCCAAATTAAATACTCTTGAAACTAAACAGTTTCTGATTAAATTCTGTATCAACCAGAATTTATTTTAATAGCACGAGTCTTATCCTTTGGTCAGAGGTTAACTTTTACTAGTTTAATTCAGTTCAGCAATTGCTTAATAGTGCGATCCAGTTGATTGGTAGTAGGTACTTCTCTCTTTTACCAAAAAAGGAAATGTTTTTCGATCAATAACTAAAGTAACCATAAACATAAAAAAGATTAATGCTGCATTCAGTATTACAATGACCGCTGTCGGTCGTGATGGGATGGATATAATCTTGATGTGAAGTCTTGGATTCGAGCCCGGAAAATGAAAAAAATATTAGTAAAGAGTGCTTCCTCCTTTATTGAATTGAGTTTTACGCGGCGCGAATCGAATTAGTTGGAACTCCAATTCAAGTATATGACCTTGCCAAAGAAGTGTAAGCAGCGTTCATACATTAGGATAAAATAAGAAAAGGTCGATTGAGATATTGACTTATTAATGCACTGATTCATAGGTGTGAAATATGATGAGTGAAGGGGTTAAAAGAGAATGAGGTAAACCTAAAATCACACGTAAAGAACTTGTCTCGAAAGTCCTACAATTTATTAGAATTAATGTATACTAAGCTGAAGATAGGACGTAATAAAAGAAAAAAAAACTATATAAATGATATCTACTTGCCAACTCCAACTTATTCGAAATTAGAGCATAATGTTGTTGTTATCATCGTCTATTTACTAAATAAAAATATATAGGGTTTTACTTTTTACTTTCATTAGCTAATGAACATTACTTACTCTTTGTAAAAAAAAGTTCACACATGATCAGGAAAAAGATCGCACCCAAAAAGTGTGCCATTACAACTCCTTGTATTTTCCTTTTATTTAAAAATCAAACATCCTGTCATATCCCCTACATTCTCTCAAGACTTAAAAATAATCGGCAAGTCTCAAACTTCTCATGAATTAATTCTAGTATATAATTGGACGGTCGGTTCTTTCCGTTTCTAGTACAAATCAAATCACATAATTTTTGTATGTATATATACATTAAGGATATATATATTTGGAATGAAATTTTTTTTTAAATTTTTATTTTTAGAATGGCAGCAATCGACTTATTTTTGTCTTATAACTTTCTTGTAGTACTGTTCTCTTTTCAAGCGAATCTCTATGACAACTCCGATATTGCGATGGATACAATTTGTACAAGGCTCAAAAACGAATACACTGCATCTGATTGACCGGATATTACTAGCGATTTCTACTTCAAAGTCAAAACTAAAAAAGAAAGAAAAAAATTATGTATACATATTCACATGTATTGACAAGTACTAAACCACAAAAATTCAACATCATCAATCTACATTGTGATTCCATTTTGAATACGTGTATACTATAACCTAGTGGACAATGAATAGAGCACGGGTATTTTGTGTACTCTTTCTCTCTCTCGGCTTTTATGATATGCATTGTAATTATTATTTTCTGTCAAAGTATTTCATCGTAAATTCAGAAAGCACCCACTTTTCTACGGCCTATTTAAGAACTTTTGACCGTCAAAGGTAGATAAAGGCAAATACTCATCATGATTTTTTTCTAAAAAATAGTTTACCAGATATTTGATATCCATATTGAAATTCTGACTCAATTCGAAATCAATATAGATAAATCCATGATTGAGAATAAAACATCCCTTAATAAAAGTGATTTCATACTTAGAGCTTGAATTTGAGACCTTTACAATAATAATAATAATAATAATAACATATTCAGTATTATCCTACATCATGGGGTTTGAGGAGGGTAGTATGTTCGCAGACCTTACCCCTACCTTGTGAGGATAGAGAGACTGTTTCTGATAGACTCTCGGCTCATGAAAGCATAAGCACCATATTAATGAAAATATAGACAAGAAAAGACAGTATCAAAAAGTCATATAAAAGCAGAATAAAAACAACAACATAGTAAGGTGATTAATAAAGAAAAAAATAACGGTTAGTCATAAAAATCTACTACCAACAGAAAGCGAGTCTGCATGCCAATACTACTGTTATGAACACTCAAGACTACCTACTCTACTACCATTTCCTCGAATTTCATACCTTACTATCAAGGGTGATGTCCTCCGTCATCTGAAGCTGAATTATGTCTTGCCTAATCACCTCTCGCCATTTTTTGGCCTATCTCTACTTTTTCGTAAGCCCTCCAATATCAACCTCTCACCCCTCGATAAATGACAAGTAAATACTTATCATGTCAACACGACCCTTGTTTGTTATCATTATGATTAATGTAGTTGGAGTTAAAATTATTAGTAGCTTTAGCAGAATATAATTACTTCACGCATGATGATAATAATAACAATAATACTACTTAGGATTATGTTGACGTTGATATTGATGTTGATGTTGTAAAATAAATAGAGTAAATTAGACTTTATATATTATGGTCATTACCATATAATTTGACACCCAATTATATCAAAAATCTTTGTCATTTCCCATGATTCATGGCATTAATTTCATAATCTAAGAGATTATTAGGTAGCTTTTGCCCGAGAAATATGCATGCTTTGACAAAATCACATGCTTTGTAATAATATCAATGATGACATGAAATAAACATTCACTTAAAAATAATGTACCCATAATTCACCTTTGCTTATTACTTCTTCCGGTCTATAATAAGTAATTTTTAGTTGTTTTCACGTAGATTAAGAAATTCACCTTTTAATATTAATTAACAACGAATTTGATCATATTAACCTTTACTATCTCTTCATATAAACACTCATAACACATATTCCGACACTATTTACTTCAAAGGTAATATAGAAAAAAATAATTAATTTATTTTTAAAATCTGATAAAATTACTTATTTTGAACCACAAAAAACCCAAAAAACCACTTATTCTGGACATACAACAAAGCTTTATATGGTACTGGAATTGCAGAGATACAAGTTCAGTCATTTCAAATATTATTCCCAAACGTTTGCTATAAATTGTTTTAAATACTCTATTCTGTAACAGGAAAATCTTATAATAGTAATTAATAAGTAATTTTTAAAAGTACAAAAACTAGATTCATCTTCTTCTTTTTTTCCGTTCAAAAACTAGACTTTTCATTTAGAAACTAATTAAATTACGAAAGAAATAGCTTTTACGTGGCTAAACCTTAACCAAGTAAAATTAATAACGATGTATAATATTAATAGGAATGTCAGAAATGTGATAGCATGTGTTAAAAGGAATCATGTTCTAGCCATTTGGAAAACTCCCTCTCTTTTTAATTCATCAATGTCTTTATATTATTTTCCTCCATTACTAAGAATAGACCATTGTAACTTACTCATAAAGAAATCACAGTTATGTTATTACTCATAAAGTTACATTAATGATGTAATTAAGAGAGTTCACATTATGAGGTTATTATACGAACCAGTGACGAAATCAGAAATTTTTATAAGGGTGTTCAAACTTAAAATTAGTAAAAAACAATTCCGACAAAGAGAGTTTAATATATATTATATATCTTTAAAATTTGATATTTTACCTATATACAGTGTAATTGCGTGGTCAATTGACTACACTAACCAAAGTGTGGCTTCGCCCATGATACGGAGGTAATTACTTTAGAAAGAATTTATAATAATATTCATCATCAAATTCTCTTATTATAGTCAACTGATTTATAAATAATAAACCATGCACAGAACTCAGACTTTTGACAAGTACCCTAAGAATTATTAAGACGAGTAGGCTACTATAACTGCTTACCATTACTTAAATTATATCCACGTAAACAAAGAAAATATCAAAATTTACCTATAAGCTATCAAATTGATTTATATATTATCTGTAATAATTTGAATTATGCTCTTAATTAAACAGTTGAAAATACACAAATGTACTCCTAAACTTTTGAAAAGATCCTATTAAATCGATATATCACGGTAAAATATCGTCAATAAGAAGGACATATTTAAGATAAAAGATAACAACGAAAGAGAGGCCAAGTTTTATTTTACTTCGTATTACTTGAAAGAAAATAAAGAACATATATATAAAATAAGGGTTGTGGTTAAGTGATAAATACTCTTTCATCCTTAACAAGAGGTCTCGGGTTCGAACCTTAAATATAAAATTATTTTTATTAGAGAGTGCTTTACCCCTAACATAGAACTTTTAGGCGCGAATCTGAATTTAGTCGAGCTCCAGTACAGGGGCTAAAAATAAAAAAGAACATGTATAAGACAAAGGGAAGGCAAATTAAGAAGGAAATAGAAGTACAATCAAACCTTTTATAACAGTCTTGTTTGTTCCGAATATATTACATTTGTAACTTTTCATCTATTTTTTAATTTCCTTCCTTCTTGTTCTTTGCATCGTCCGAGTATATACTCGTATATTTATAAAGCCTGAGAAAGCTGTAGCAAAAAACTCAAAACGTGCTCTTCTCACCATAATAATGGTCACCACCAAAATCCAAGACGAATCCGACAAAGAAAGCACCACTTCTTCTTCACTAACAATGGCGGAAAATTCTACTCCTCGGAGTTGGATGAGTAGTACTACAAATCTCAGCTTCAGCAGCAGTCGTCGGACTTCCATTTCTACAGAAACTCCATATAATTCCTCCAACTCTCACAAACCCCACAAGTCAAATCAGATCCCTTGGGAACTCATTAAAAAACTCCGAGTCAAAACAGGCCAAATCAAACTCGAACATTTCCGACTTCTCCGCCGCGTGGGTGGCGGAGACATCGGAAATGTTTACGTATGCGAAATCAGAAACCCTATTATAGGCAATGGTTGGCCAGAGAATTACACTATGTCGCGGGGTAAATTTTTTTCATGTCTTTTCCCCGTGAGGGTCTTTTGGAAACAGTCTATGAATTATATTATGTCTGTTGTTGTTGTTGTTGACATTACTTAGTAAAAATTTTGGTTCCGTCATTGATTGTAGGGTTGCTGTCGCAATGTTTTATTCTTCTTGACCTTTTTTTTTATGTTTATATTTTTATATTTTAATATTTTTAATATTGCATGCTAAATTTTTTGACTTCGTCACTGATCCTAGGGTTGCTGCCGCAGTGTTTTTATGCGATGAAAGTTGTGGATAAAGAAGCGCTATTAATAAGGAAAAAATTGCAGAGAGCAGAAATGGAGAAGGAAATATTGGGAATAATTGATCATCCATTTTTGCCAACTTTATATGCTCAGTTTGAAGCTTCGCATTATTCTTGTTTGGTTATGGAGTATTGTCCTGGTGGAGATTTGCATGCCGCCCGGCAACGGCAACCAGGAAAAAGTTTCAGTATCTCCTCTGCTAAGTAAGTGAAATTATTAATTAAGCATGCGTTTAAGTTTTATAAAAATATTTATGTAATTAGGTCACTAAAAGGTAGATATATATATATATATATATATAATCCTTTGTAATTGTGTACTTTAAATTATATATATACACAGTCAATCCTCTCTATAACAGATTCGTTTGTTCCGAATATTTTTCTTTGTTACAGCAAAGTGTTATTATAAAAAAATTAGTTTAAAAAAAAACTTGACTTTTATGAGAAGTGTTGTTATATAAAGTTGTTGTTATAGAGGTCTGATCGTAGTATAAAAACATTTTACACCATCACTGTACTCGGACATGTCATGGCAACTTATCTACTAATTTTGCTTACTATAGATGGTTACTTATAGTTAAACTCTTAAATTTATATTGATGGTAACCTGAAAAAGATTGACGAGTTAACTGCTATAATAGATTAAACTATATACTGATATATAATACAAAAATATATTATGCTATCGATGCATAAAGCTTATCCATTAGACATAATCACATTTTTGGTCCGTCCATTGTGGAAAGATTTTATTTTTTTAGTTCTTGTTATATTTCAGTAAACACATTTAATTTGATTATGATTTATGTCTATGTACATATGTTAGTGTTTCAGTCTTTTCACCTCTAAGCTTTAATGCCAAGCTTTTAATTTTATCTTGTGACAGGATATATATATATATATATATATATATATATATATAATCTGATTATTTATTTATTTATTATTTTTTTATTTTCAGGTTTTATGCTGCAGAAATACTTCTAGCACTAGAATATCTCCACATGATGGGAATAGTATACAGAGATCTAAAGCCAGAAAATGTTTTAGTAAGAGCAGATGGTCACATTATGCTTTCAGATTTTGATCTTTCTTTCAAATGTGAAGTTATTCCAACACTCATAAAATCCAAACCTAAACCAAATGACCCAAAAAACACAACAAATTGCATCTCAAAACATTCTTATTGTTCTCTACCTATTCAACCAGTTTTATCTTGTTTCTTATCACCAAAAAAAGAACAAAAAATAGTTGAAATTCAAGATCATAATTCAGAAATTGTTGCTGAACCTATAAATGCGCGATCGCGATCGTTCGTTGGTACACATGAATATTTAGCTCCTGAGGTAATTTCTGGACAAGGTCATGGAAGTGCAGTAGATTGGTGGACATTTGGAGTTTTTTTATATGAACTTATTTTTGGTACTACACCATTTAAAGGAGAAAACAATGAGAAAACTTTGGTCAACATTTTGAAAAAACCATTGACTTTTCCAAGAATTGGTATAAGTAGTACTAGTAAAGAGTATGAAGAAATGGTGAAAGTTCAAGATTTGATTAGTAGATTATTAGTGAAAAATCCAAAGAAGAGAATTGGAAGTTTAAAGGGTTCAGTTGAAATTAAGAGACATGATTTTTTTAAAGGTGTTAATTGGGCTTTAATTAGGTCAATTAAGCCACCAGAAATTCCAAAAGATTTGGTGAAATTGAAGAGTGCAAGAAATGCTGCTGCTGTTATTCCAAAGTTGAGCAAGAAACAAAGAGAAGAACCTTATCAGATTCCTCAGTATTTTGATTACTTTTAAAGAATGTAAATAATTAGGGTAATTAATTAGCACAATAGACTTGTAATCATGTATGTTTATGAAAGGAGAGCTAGTTGTTTTAATATAGTTGTTTTTTTCTCTCCATCTTTTCATCTTGTCTTTTTTTAGAAGTATATAATACATTGAACACAATTATAGAATAGATGACTTGGTGATTTATGTCAAGTTGTACCTCCAATATCAAATATAATTTGTAGTGACAGATTAAATTTATTTCAAAATATTTGACGCGTTAAATATACAATAATAGAGATTGTTTTTCTTCAAATTTCTATATCCTTCTTGCTCCAATTAGTTGTGTATGAAGTGAAAAATTTAAGTGATAGATCAGGGAAATGAGTATTTGATATCGTTACTTAAGGAGTGTGTAAAACGTTAAATGATATACATAGAACAGAGGAACAAGGAGTGCTACACAAACACTGCAATGATTGGAGATGAGTTAATGACATGAAACTCAATGATATTTTTACGAAAAAGACGAATTCATAATTTAAAGTTTATGATTTTTATAGTGACTTCGAGTTTTATATATAATAGTCAGTTTAATATTTATATATATTTAGTTAATATCTTAATATAAATATAGGATTTAGGCAAACGCTACTGTGTTCATGGAAATCCATAAACTTAATTAGCGTCAGATTTGCCCCTGATTTCTATCGTCCTAAATTTTTAATTTGGAGCAATAGTTAAGTAATTTCTGTTAGACCTTTAAGTCACGCATTCAAACCGTAGAATCAACAATATTTAATTTGATGCTTGTTGTCGACCAATGTGAATTCAATACATGATTTGCACATGAACTATTGGACGAGTCCCGAGCGTTGAGCGTTAGGCGTCTTTAGAGCGCACAATCAGACGCTTGTGGGTGTAAGCTTACAGAACTAAATCCCACACATGAGTCTCAAGGCGTTTTGATAGCGTCCCGTCCAGACGAGTTCCAGAAAAAATCTTTTAAAACACTATACATTATACCTCCTTAAAGTACGACTTTTCAAACCCTAAGTGAATACGGAATAATTTGTGCATTAGGCTGCCCTTTTTTATTTTCACCAACTTTGTCCTACATAGCACATAATTGATGAGCAGCTCCTTTGTGAAAAAAAAAATCTGAAATTAAAGACTAGGAACTTTCTCTAATCTATGCACCGAAATTTTTACGAGGGTATGCGTGTAAAAGAGTGGGGGCAGACCATAATTGTCACCATGTTTTTTCATGTGATAACCATTATTACTATCTCTAAATCATGGAAATATTAAACAATTAAAAAGCTTACTATGAATTCATTGTTCTCTTTTTGTTAACATCTTTTTTACCTTTTCTCCTCAAGGTACTTCAATATCCAAGGCCTATGATTCATTTCTTTATTTAATCCTTTTACTAATTATTAAAACACCACCGCAGAGAAACTGTGAAAGTAGCCCCATCATATTAATTCGTACCTTTTTTTTTTTTTTTTTTCCAACTTGATTATTTAATGTTATTTTTGGTACATATTATTTGTCATTTTCACAAATTAATGTGCTCCAATAGTATTTGATACTTTAAAAAAAACATGAAATGTTTATTACTTTCTAAATTCACTTTCTATTTTAATTAGTAGATTGTTAATTAAATAAGACTTTTGAAAGAGAGATAAATGATATAAAAAAAATATTAAATATACTTTCTAAAGGGTGTATGAAAATCTTTAAAACCATATATATAATCGAAGATATAGTATATATTTGTTCGGAATGTTAATTATTTCTATTCTTTTGAGGGTATGGGTTTCATTACTGCTGTTTCACAATCTTTGTAATGATTCTTTCAAAATAATAAACTGAATTAAAGAATGAAGAAACCAGTATACTTATTTTGACCAGAGTAATGATAGTTTAAACTTTGAACTTTATTGAGTTCGACGTAAACTTTAGCTTTATAGATCATTAGATTACATTGAAGATCAAAAGATTTGCTTATGTAAAAGCAGTACTAGGAGTTGTAGTATTTTTTGGTATAACTATAACGGGTCGTATGGTACGACAAATAAAATAATCTTGGGATAAAAATTTAGTATCGTTTTATCTTTCGTTTGATTATAGCTAATTTTGAGTTAAGTTATTTCAGAATTTAAAATAATATCGAGATAATTTATACCGGTTAAAGGGTGGAATAGCAAGATAAAATAGTAGAACTGATAATCCCAGAATTGATACAACATATCAATAGTCAATAAGAAATAATACCATTATAACTAATATCAGCACTACAAGAATTTTGATTTTTAACAACTATTTCTTAACGAAAGGACTTAAGTCCGGTCGTTATAAGTGTACTTATAGCTACCAAATTTTTTTCCATTTTAGCTCAATATTAACGAGGGGATAGTATTCGGCCATTAAAATATAATACATCCCGTCGTCAAACAATTATTAATGAAAAGTGACGCTAACTTTTTTCCTCTTTTCTTTCCAACCCACATCTCCGCCAAGTCCCTACCCCCCCCCCCCCCCCCCCCCAACACAAACAAAAAAAACCCAACAAACCCCCAACCAAACAAAACACAA
>ML391835.1:27645-79296 GCA_005239525.1 Nicotiana knightiana | reverse complement strand
CCAAGTCCCTCCCCCCCCCCCCACCCCACCTAAAAAAATGGAAAAAAACCCTAAGACTTCTCTAACAGTACTTACTCGTAAACCTCTGTTTTGAACGAGCAACTACTATATCACGAAGTAAAATTCAACGAATTAGAGAAACTGCTCGTCTACTAATCCCATTCTAACTTATTTTCAAACCAAACGACTCCTTAATATTCGGTACTTACTGGCAAGAGAAAAGGAAAATACTTCATATTAGGATTTTTTATTCTAACTAAGAAATACGGCTGGTTAACTAAGAGTTAGTAATACAATCCACAAACACTCGCCCAGCGGTGGTAGCGATCATGCATAAAAAGTGGTGTACTGCACATTGTACATTCAAAGAGGAAAATCATTGCTTTTATACTTTAAAAGAAGATGGCACTTGATATTTTTCCATTTCTGAGAAATAAGTAATTCTACTTTTGAAATTGTTAAAAAGCTAAGGAGAAAAAAATGAGTGCATAATTTCAGAAAGAAGAAGCAATAATGAATTTCAGATGAGGGATGACCTTAGTAAAAGTTCCATCGATAAATTTCCTCTGAAAGTGTCAGCTCCATTTTGCATGCGTATCAAAAATTCTTCTCGACTTAGCTAATTAGTAGCAAAAAAAGCATAAAGTGCCAAGGACCAAAAGACATTTCTCTCTCCCTCCCCCCTTCTTATTTTCATTTTTTTGGACATTCCACATTCGAAATTTATTTAGTCTATTAATTCAAATTCATATCGGATAGCAGTGGCGAAGTTAAGGGTGTTCAAATTTAAAAGAATTGCAAAATAATTCCCGACAAAGGTATTCAATGATTATATACTTCTAAAACGTAATATTTTACCTATATACACAGTGTAATTATTCGACGAAGGGTGATCAATTAACCACCCGTATGACCATGTGGCTTCGCCCATGTCGGGTAGGCTCGTCAGCAACAATATACGAGGAGTTAACAATCAAACATGCTGCAACTAGTGGCGGAGCCACCTTATAGGAAGGGGTGTCAAACGATACTCCTTCGTGGGAAAAATACATTTTGTAGGTAGGTAAAAAGAAAATTTTATATGTATATATACTATGTATTGACTCTCCTTAATTTTTTGGTATGTTTAATTTTACGTATTTCGACACTCCTTAAATAATTCTTCTGGCTCCGTCACTGACTGCAACCTAGCAGAAGCGGATCCAGATTTTTGAAAAATGGGTATACTATTAGGAAGCGGTGGATTCAAAATATAAATTTTAGGGGTTCAACTTTTAGTTCTATTATTGCACCCATTATACTTTTAGAATTATAAGTTCAACATTAATATTTATATAGTTATTTTCTTACAATTATATCTGTATTCTATACTCCATGTCGAAAATATTGGGATCAATTGAATGTATTGACTATATGCTACATCATACACTACTACTAATTTTAATATACACATTATCACGACCCAAACTGAAGAGTCACGACGGGTACCTGGTGCCTTACTCAACCAAGTACCAATATAACATATGTTTCTTATCGTACAGTCATTGGTAACTGGGCCAACATGGCCACAACTCGTAATATATAACTATAATTGGGAAAGCACTGTATCAATGAATCATTTAAAAAAAAAAACATGAATACATATGGGCCGTCAAGACCTCTGACATACTGATCATTTGTCTGCCAAGCTTCTAAGAGTATTTGACATTAAATGGGTCAGGGTACCGGCCTACCCATAAGTCTGTAGTAAAATTCTGACACGATGACTCATAGACTCGGCTGCACTCCGAATGAGGTGGAGTCTTACCGATCCTTTGCTGAATGCTAACCTCGTCTACTATGAGGGCTCGTCAAACTGATTGTCTATACCTGCAGGCATGAATGCAGTGTCCCAAACAAAAGGACGTTAGTACGAATAATGTACCGAGCATGTAAGACACATAAATAAGTATATAAAAGACATGGAAGAAACATGGAGTAAATGACTCAACCTGTAAGTTTAGATAACTCTGTCGATCATAAAATACTTATGGTGTCATGCATATGAATATGAATGTCATGTCGTGCATAGGTACATGTGTTTATAACATCATCAAGCCTCTGAGGGCATCCCATCATATTATCTCGGCCACTGTGGGCAAAATCATCAACGTATACCAGCTGATCAGGTGGTGGTACGTATATAATGCCGTAACCTTTTCCCATATCCTATATACATAGAATATACATATATACACGTATATAACGCCATATGGTCATGTGTGAAAGTAAATGAATGCAATGCATGAGAAGTACGTCAATAAAATCTCTTGGAATGTCATAAGACCATTATGCCTCTGATTAATATCATGAAATAAACTTTATCAACTTATGTATTTTTTGAGACCCATGAACAGACGATACAATAATAAGACACATGGGGAATCAAGAATATAAGCATTTCTATGAATAAAGTCATTTATGGAAGTTGTGCATTTGCTCGTTTTGTTTGTATCATATGGATCATGTCAAAAGGAAAGAAGGGATAGCCTTAACATACCTGAATTGATTCTCTTGACAATCCATCTAACACACATTGATTGCGACAAAATATGTAATGACGGATCAAAGTAGGGGAAAATCCGTATGATATTCTTTGAGAAAAAGATTTCACCGTACTCCCTTAGAATAGCAAAATTCCGTTGCTATAATATTACGTAGTCCCGTATGATTTTGGTAGCAAACTCACGTTGATAACATTTTGAATGAGTTGCTGAAGTTTCCTTGTCATTGTAGAGATTCAAAAAATGAATTAGAAAGGTTTTCTTAACCTTTGGGAATTGCCCTACTTTGTGGCTTAGTTGGCCACCCAAATCTCTTAAAATGCCGCCTTGAAGAATGATTTAATAGTCATATGTTGTGACTTTGTGGGCTGCCATGTTAAGGGATTAGTCCTTATCTAATATTATCCACTTAATTTCTTAATTAATTTGTTAATCTCCCATTAACCAATAATTATCCAATTATCCATATAATTAGAAATTATCTCAAATTATTTAAAATACTACTCACTTTTAATACACTTTTTACACCTTACTATTATGGTCATGTGGTACCTTATATGGCACTAGTTCATAAATATCGAGTACGGACCATATTTTATCTCAAACGACAAACTTTGATGAAACTTATTTTTTTCGATTTGCTTACCCTCTCACCTTAACGAACTTGTTTGAAATAGCATAATACTTATAATCTCCAAATAATCTTGTCCTTGAACTGAGGTCAATTATCTTACGACAAGTTCAACGTACAATATTATAGGGTGTAAGTTCGTCGTAATATAATACTGCGGAGCGTAACATCGATGTAGTACTGCAAGGCGTAACGTCATTGTAATATAATACTGCAAGGCGTAACATCAATGTAATACTGCGGGGTGTAACACACAGTTCGTTTAAACATATAAAATTTTACGGAAATAAAAGAATAATAGGAATTTCAATGTGTGAAATTTTGAATAAAATAAATCAAACAAATAAAGAAAGGAAAATAAGAAGTGCTTAATTAATAAGCAAAAAGTGACACCTAGCATGTCCATCCCCCATTGGTGCCTAGTTATAGAAAAACAATAAGTTTGATACGAGATTTGAATTTACAATTCACTTTGAGAGTTCATCTAATAACAATCGAGTGATATGATATTTTGAGCTTGTACGTGCACAAATATATTTAAGCATTTTGAAAAAATTTAACATTACTATATATGATCTAGGAAAGTGAGCATGGGATCACGTGCCCCATAAACCCCTCCTATATATGCCCTTGCAACCTAGAGATAACCAGACAACTCTTTCGTTCTATAAGGATCAGAGGGCATATCAGAATTCTTCTTGGAGGGTTGTTTGCCTGATTGACTAATCTATACTTTCACCTATTATAGCACAGACAACTGCAGTCGAGCATACATACAACGATCTTCATGTTAATGGTAAAATATTTTTTATCAAGAAATTTTACATTCTTAAAAATCAAACCCGAGAACCATAATTACAAGTTGTTTATCCTTTACAGCGGATAACAATTGAATTTATACATGGTTTTAAGGATAGATATAACTTAATACAAATTAAGAAAACATATTAATATTGAATTTGACGATAAAAGAATAAATGCAAACCACACAAATTAAAAAGCATTGGCCCTCGAGTTCGATCGCCCTTAAACCAAGACATGTCTCCACTGATGTATGAACAGAATAACAAGATAATAAAAGCTAGAAAATGACAGTATATTTCTTTATGTTGCATAATTTTACGTGTTTTATAAATGATCAAACCCCCTTAATATAGTAGGGGAGTCATACTCTTAAACAATTCTATATGAGGTAATGTAACGACTCGACTGGTCGTTTTGAGAGTTAGAGACTCGATCCCCCATTAACTGCTTTCCCCATTTCTTATTCTGTTATTTTGGTGGCTGAGAGGGTTCATGTTGAGTTTTTGAAATGAATTGAGGCACTTAGTTTCTTATTTAGGAGTTTAAGTTGAAAAAGTCGACTGAATGTCGATTGGTGTGTAACGACCTCAGATTTGAATTTTGGACGGTTCTGTTAGCTCTGTTAGGTGATTTTGGACTTAGGAGAGCATCCGAAATGTGTTTTGGAGGTTTGTAGTAGATTTAGGCTTGAATTGGCGAAAGTTGAATTTTTAGCGATTCTGTCGACATTGGAAATTTTGATATCGATCCCGGAATGAAATTCTGAAAGTGGGAGTAGGTTCGTAGTGTCATTTTTGACTTGTGTGTAAAATTTGGATTCATTCGGACAAGGTTTGATATGTTTCGACGTCGTTTGTAGAATTTAGAAAATTCAAAGTTTCTTAGGCTTGAATCCATGCATAATTCATGTTTTTGATATTTTTCAATGTGTTTTGAAGGCTCGACTAAGTTCGTATGGTGTTTTAGTATTGGTTGGTATGTCTGGTTAAGGTCCCGGGGGCCTCGAGTGTGTTTCAGATGCTTAACGGATGAATTTTTGGACTTAGGGAGTTGCTGAAGATTCTGGTGTCTGGTATTTCGCGCCTACAGAGTGGAGACCGCAGGTGCGGACCGGCACATGCGGAGGGCCAGGCACATGTGCAGAAGTTGGAAGCTTGACCAGGGGTTGCAGGTGCAAGGATGTTCCGCATCTGCGATGCCCGCATATACGCCCAAGGCTTCGCAGGCACGGAGGGAGTCCACAGACGCAGACATTATTTCGCAAGAGCGCACACGCAGGTGCGACCCCCTTTCAGCAGATGCAGACCCAGACCCTTTAGTGATTTTTGCACCTGTGAGGGTTTTTCCGCAGGTGCAGCGTCGCATGTGCGACCCATAGCCCGAGGTGCGATAATCGCTAGGCAGATAAGGCAGATTCGAGAGCTTGATATTACATATCACAAAATTCGATTTAGATCTCGGAAGAAGGCGATGTTTCGAGGGTTTTGAAGAGGAAAACATTGTGTAACGATTCCTAATCTTATTTTGATCACATTTCATTAATCCATTGTTGTTTTCTTCATTTAATCAAGGAAATTGAGTGAGAAAGTGGGGAAATGGGGGAAAAGTTCCCCAATCGAATTTCTAAGTCTTGGATGGGTTTTAGACATCAGATTTAGATGATTTTTGTACGAGTGATATCGTGAGTGAATAGGTGTTCTAAATTGGTAACTTTTACCCGATTCCGAGTCGTGGACACAAGGAGGCTTTTTCAGTATTTTCCTATTTTCTTGCCTTAGCTTTGAATTCATTAGCTAAAATAGTTACTCGTAGTTATATTTATGTTATGTAATTGATTTGATTAGATTTGGACCATTCGGAGTTGGATACTCATGGCAAGAGCGTGGTTTCAAATTGATTTGAGTTTGGTTTGAGGTAAGTGGCTTGCCTAACCTTGTGTGGGGGAACTTCCCCTTAGGATTTTGGTACTGGTTGATATATGGGCGCCTTTTATGTGAGGTGACGAGTACGTACGCGGGCTATTTGTTGTAAAATCCCGTTTTCCACTAAATCATAACATGTTTTTCCTTGTTTGAACTACACTAGTATATGTAATTACCCTGTTTAGATTAGGAAAGCATGCCTATGTGTTTTGACTGCCAATTTGAACTCTGTGCAACATGTTTAGTGAAACTCCTGTTTTTCTTGGTTTGAACTTAGCCTATACTGTAGATTTCATCGCTGTAACTGTTGTGTTATTTGTTGAGCTGCATATTTATTTTGGGACTGCGGAACGCATTCCGGAAGATTCCCCAGCACTGAATATTTAGTTTGGGACTACGTACATATTCAGGGAGATCCCCCTGTACTGCATATTTACTTTGGGACTATGGACGTATTCTGGGAGATCCCCCTGTACTGCATATTTACTTTGGGACTACAGACGTATTCCGGTAAATCCCCAGCACTGCATATTTACTTTGGGATTACAAATGTATTCCGGGAGATCCCCCTGTACAACATATTTACTTTGGGACTACGGACGTATTCCTGAAGATCCCCCTGTACTGCATGTTTACTTTGGGACTACGGGACGGTATCCCGGGAGATCCCCCTGTTGTTGTTCCTTGTTCTGAGATGAGGGCTTTCTTTGACTTCTATTACTGTGAACTTCCTTGCTTATTTTACTGTAGTGTGTGTGTATATATATATATATATATATATATATATATATATATATTACTGCTTTAGTTTATTATATTTTTACCAGTAGGGCCTTGACCTGACCTCGTCAATACTCGACCGAGTTTAGGCTTGGCACTTACTGGGTACCATTGTGGTGTACTCATGCCCTTTTCTGCACATGTTTTCCGTGTGCAGATCCAGGTACGAGCTATCAGCCTCGAGTCTAGTGTGCGGTTGCTGCTTAGGAGACTTAAAGATACTTCTGCTCGCGTCCGCAGACCTTGGAGTCCCCTTCTACCCCCTTGTATAGAAATTCCCCCTGTATTTGTTCAAACACTTATGTACAGAGCAGTAGAGACTCTTAGAAGCTTGTGACTGGTGACATTCCGGGTTTTGGGAGTGATGATAACTGTATATGCCGAGTGGCACTATTTCTGTGTATTTATTCATCTGTCGACTTTTATCCTTATGTTTTCTTTCGTTTACGCAATAATAGGCTTACCTAGTCGTAGAGACTAGGTTCCGTCACAACAACTCATGGTGGGAGAAATTGGGTCGTGACAAGTTGGTATTAGAGCTCTAGGTTCATAAGAGTCGTGAGTCACAAGATGGTTTATTAGAGTCTCGCGGATCTGTGCGGAGACGTTTGTACTTATTTTCCGGAGGCTATGTAACTGTTAAGAACAATTATACTTCTTGATTTCCTTGTCGTGCGAGTTATTGACATCAAAATTATAAATTTCTATTCTATTGTTTCTCACAAATGGTGAGGACCCGTACCAGGTGGACCGACGATGACCCGAGCCCCCTGCCAGAGCCGCCAGAGGCCGGGGTCGGGGTAGATGACAACCATGCGGTTCATCCCGAGCACCTGCGCTAGCTGCGATAGAGGAGCCCCCAGCAGATCCAGCTGGAGGGACGGCACTGGAGATTCCTATTGCTGCTCCAGCCCTCCAGGAGACCTTGGCTCAGTTCATGAGCATGTTCAGCACTTTGGCTTAGGCTGGGTTGATTCCGATAGCTCCTGCCACATCTCAGGCCGAGGGAGGGGCACAAACTCCCTCAACACGCACTCCTGAGCAGAGGGTCCAGGTTGATCAATCCCAAGAGTTTATTCCTATGCCCCTAGTGGCTCTGGTTCAGCATGAGACTAGGGTAGCTGCTTCTGAGGCAAAGAAGCTCAGGCTTGAGAGGTAAAAAAAGTACCACCCACCTATTTTTAGCGGACTAACTTCAGATGATGCTCAAATTTTTCTGAGGAGTGTTATCGTATCCTCCGCACTATGGGCATAGTGGAGACGAGTGGGGTTTCTTTCACCGCTTTCCAGCTGAGGGGGAGCGGCATATCAGTGGTGGCGTGCCTATGATTTGAGTAGTCCGGATGAGGCAGCCTCACTCATTTGGACTCAGTTCTTAGATATGTTTTTGCGTTAGTATGTCCCTCAGAGCCTTAGGGATGCTTGGCACGCAGAGTTTGAGCAGTTGCGCCAAGGTACTATGATTGTGTTGGAGTATGCAGTCCGTTTTAGTGAGTTGGCTCGACATGAACCGGCTTTGGTTGCTACAATTAGAGAGAGGGTTCGTCGCTTCATTGAGGGACTCCACCCCAGTATTCGGACCGGTATGACCAGGGAGTTAGAGATGGATATCACTTATCAGTAGGCCGTGAGTATTGTCAAGAGAATGGAGGGCATGTTTGCCTGGGACAGAGATGAGAGAGAGGCCAAGAGGTCACGAGAGACTAGTCATTTTTCATGAGCTCGTGCGCCAGCAGCACACCATGGCAAGGGTTTTGTGAGTTTCCCTGTTCATTCAGCTCTTCTAGCAGCCAACGGTGGTTCCAGCTCTTCCTAGACTTCAGAAGCCTTATTATGCACCACCAGTATCTAGTATGCTTCCTGCTCGAGGTGCTATTACCGGCCTGTCTAGCAGGCTAGGTCCGAGCCAGTCTCAGCCACCGCGTGCTCCTAGGGGTTGTTATGAGTGTGGTGATACTCATCACATGGTTAGGGATTGTCCCAGATACAGGAGGGGTGCACCTCCACATACTTCTCAGCCGCTATGTGCTCCACCAGGTCCTTCGGCCATTCTTCCAGCCCCAACTGCCGCCCCACCTACTCAAGTAGCTTGAGGTGGAGGTCGGGGAGGTCGAGGTAGCCCTAGAGGAGGAGGCCAGGCCAAGTATTATGCCCTTCCAGCCCGTTCAGAGGCTGTTTCTTCAGATTATGTCATCACAGGTATTGTCCCCATCTGTCATAGGGATGCATCGGTATTATTTGACCCATGATCTACGTATTCATATGTGTCTTCTTATTTTGCTCCACATTTGGGGGTATCTCGGGGTTCTTTGAGTTCCCCTGTCTATATATCTACTCCTGTGGGAGATTTTCTTATGGTGGACCACGTCTATCGGTCGTGTTTGATTGCTCTTAGTGGTTTTGAGACCAGAGTCGATTTATTATTGCTCAGTATGGTAGATTTTGATATTATATTGGGCATGGGCTGATTGTCGCCCCATTATGCTATTCTTGATTGTCACGCTAAGATCGTGACATTGGCTATGCCAGGCTTACCACGATTAGAGTGGAGAGATATGTTAGAGTATACTCCCCACAAGGTCATTTCATTTCTTAAGGCTCAGCGAATGGTTGAGAAGGGGTGTGATGCGTATTTGGCCTATGTGAGGGATGTCAGTATTGATACCCCTACAGTTGAGTCAGTTCCAGTAGTGAGGGACTTCCCGGATGTGTTTCCAGAGGATTTTCCAGGCATGCCGCCCGACAGAGATATTGATTTTGGCATTGATTTGTTGCCGGGAACTCAACCCATATCTATTCCTCCTTATTGTATGGCTCCTCCTGAGTTGAAGGAGTTGAAGAAGCAGTTGTCGGAGTTGCTTGATAAGGGTTTCATTAGGCTAAGTGTGTCACCTTGGGGTGCTCCTGTCTTGTTTGTGAAGAAAAAGGATGGTTCCATGCATATGTGTATTGACTATCGTCAGTTGAACAAGGTTACAGTGAAGAACATGTATCCATTGCCTCACATTGATGATTTGTTTGATCATTTACAGCTTGCCAGGGTGTTTTCTAAGATTGATTTGCGTTCTGGCTATCACCGGTTGAAGATTCGGGAGCCGGATATCCCGAAGATTGCTTTCAGGACCAGATATGGTCATTATGAGTTTCTTGTCATGTCATTTGGGTTGACTAATGCCCTAACATCCTTTATGCATTTGATGCACAGTGTGTTCCGGACTTATCTTGATTCTTTCGTCATTGTGTTTAACGACATTATGGTATATTCCCGGTCTCGGGAAGATCATGAGCAACACCTGAGGATCGTGCTTCAGACTTTGAAGGAGAATAGATTGTATGCAAAATTTTCTATTCTGGCTTGATTCAGTGGCATTCTTGGGTCACATAGTGTCTTGTGATGGAATCAAGGTAGATCCAAAGAAGGTGGAGGCAGTGCAGAGTTGGACTAGACCATCATCAGCTATGGAGATCCGCATTTTCGTTGGTTTGGCAGGATACGAACGTCGCTTTGTATAGGGGAATCATCTATTGCAGCACCTATGACCAGGCTGACCCAGAAGGGTGCTCCATTCAGTTGGACCGAGGAGTGTGAGGAGAGCTTTCAGAAGCTCAAGACAACTTTGACTACAACCCCAGTTTTGATATTGCCTACAGGTTCGGGGTCTTACACTGTCTGTTGTGATGCCTCGAGGATTGGTCTTGGAGATGTATTGATGCAGGATGATAGGGTGATTGCCTACGCATCCAGACAATTGAAGGTTCATGAGAAGAAATATCATGTCCATGATTTTGAGTTAGCATCAATTGTTCACGCCTTGAAGATCTAGCGTCATTATTTGTACGGTGTTCCTTGTGAGATCTACACTGATCACCGGAGTTTGCAGCACCTGTTCAAGCAAAAGGACCTTAATTTGCGTCAGCGGAGGTGGTTGGAGTTACTTAAGGACTATGATATCACTATATTGTACCACCCGGGGAAGGCCAATGCAGTGACCGACACCTTGAGTCGCTGGGCGGAGAGTTTGGCATATATTCCGACAACAGAGAGGCCCTTAGCATTGGATGTTCAGGCCTTAGCCAGTTAGTTCGTGAGATTGGATATTTCAGAGCCGATCCGAGTATTGGCTTGTGTGGTCGCTCGGTCTTCTCTTTATGACCGCATCAGGGAGCGCCAATATGATGATCCCCATCTTCTAGTCCTTTAGGATAGGGTTCGGCGAGGAGATGCTAGAGATGTGACTATTGGTGATGATGTCCTGATGAGGATGTAGGGCCGGATATGTGTGCCCAATGTGGATGGGCTTCAGGAGTTGATTCTTGGGTATTCCATCCATCCGGGTGCTGCGAAGATGTACTAGGACTTGAGACAACACTATTGGTGGATGAGGATGAAGAAGGATATAGTTGGGTATTTGGCCAAGTGTCTCAACTGTCATCAGGTTAAGAATGAGCATCAGAGACCGGAAGGCTTACTTCAGAGGTTAGATATCCCAGAGTGGAAGTGGGAGAGGATCACCATGGACTTTGTAGTTGGACTTCCACGGGCTTTGAGGAAGTTCGATGCTATTTAGGTGATCGTGGATCAGCTGACCTAGTCAGCTCATTTAATCCCAGTGATGACTACTTACTCTTCAGAGAGATTGGCTGAGATTTACATCAGAGAGATTGTCCGCCTTCACGGTGTCCCAGTATCCATCATTTCAGACAAAGGTACACAATCACATCACGTTTTTGGAGAGCCATACAACATGAGTTAGGTACTAAGGTTGAGCTGAGTATAACCTTTCACCCTCAGACGGATGGGCAGTCCGCGCACACGATTCATATTCTTGAGGATATGCTCCGTGCTTGTGTGATGGAGTTTGGAGGGTCATGGGACCAGTTCTTGCCACTTGCGAAGTTTGCCTACAACAATAGTTATCAGTCCAATGTTTAGATGGAACCGTATGATGCTCCGTATGGTAGGCGGTGCCGGTCCCCAGTGGGTTGGTTTGAGCCGGGTGAGGCCTGTTTGTTGTGTACAGACTTGGTCCAGGATGCCCTGGGTAAGGTGAAGGTGATTCAGGATAGACTTCGCATAGCCCAGTCCAGACAGAAGAATTATGCGGATCAGAAGGTTCGCGACCTAGAATTCATGGTTAGGCAGCGGGTCTTGCTTTGGATATCGCCTATGAAGGGAGTCATGAGGCTCGGGAAGAAGGGCAAGCTGAGACCGAGGTACATTGGTTTCTTTGAGATATTTCGGCATGTTGGGGAGGTTTCTTAAGATCTTTCCTTACCTCCCAACCTAGCAGGAGTTCATCCGGTATTCCAATTTCTATGCTCCGGAAGTATCACGGTGATCCGACTCATGTATTGGATTTCAGCTCAGTCTAGTTGGACAACAATTTATCTTATGTTGAGGAGCCAGTGGCTATTTTGGACAGGCAGGTCAGAAAAAATAAGGTCGAATAACATTTCTTCAGTAAAGGTCTAGTGGAGGGGTCAGCCGGTCGAGGAGGCGACTTAGGAGACCGAGAGGGATATGTGCAACTGTTACCCTCATCTATTCACAGCTTCAGGAAAGGGGGAGGATGTAACGACATGATCGGTCGTTTTGAGAGTTAGAGCCCCAATCCACCATTAACTGCTTTCCCTATATCTTATTCTGTTATTTTGGTTGCCAGGAGGGTTCGTGTTGAGTTTTTGAAACGAATTGAGACGCTTAGTCTCTTATTTGGGAGTTTAAGTTGGAAAAGTCGACTGAATGTCGACTGGTGTGTAACGATCTCGGGTTTGAATTTGGATGGTTCCGTTAGCTCCGTTAGGTGATTTTGGACTTAGGAGCATGTTCGGAATGTGTTTTGGAGGCCCGTAGTAGATTTAGACTTGAATGGGCGAAAGTTGGATTTTTGGCGATTCTGGTCGGCAGTGAAAATTTTAATATTGAGCCCGGAATGGAATTCCGGAAGTGGGAGTAGGTTCATAGTATCATTTTTTACTTGTGTGTAAAATTTGGAGTCATTCAGACAAGGTTTGATATGTTTCGACGTCTTTTGTAGAATTTGGAAAATTCAAAGTTCCTTAGGCTTGAATCCGTGCATAATTTATGTTTTATGTTGTTCAATGTGGTTTGAAGGCTCGACTAAGTTCGTATGGTGTTTTAGTATTGGTTGATATGTCTAGTTGAGGTCTCGGGGGCCTCGGGTGTGTTTCAGATGCTTAACAAATGAATTTTTGGACTTAGGGAGTTTCTGAAGATTTCTGGTGTCTGGTGTTTCACACCTGCGGAGTGGAGATTGTTGCGACCAAACACACATGCAAGTATACGTGGTCGTCAATTAATAAAGTGATAAGATAGAGTGTTGAACCCACGAGGACTTATGACTAACTATTAACTAAATTAGACTATCCTAATTATCTAAACAAGAATTAAACCTAGAAGTATTTGATTCTAAACTACTTAAAATAAGAAGAAAATAACTAATGAACTCTGAACAAAGGAAGAGAAGATTTTTATGTTATCAATGCGATGAAAACGGTCTAGGGTTATAGGCTATCTAACAATCATATTGTATTCTTCAATTGAATTGACTGGTTAATTTATCTAGCTTATTGGTTGACAGGGTTAATATTTCTCATAAGAATCTTTCGAGTTCTTACTCGCCTATTCAAGCTAACCTAACACCTATATGTCTATGGAATTAGAACTAGCAAGAAAGCATTTATAATTCCTGTAAATCAACCAAGCAAGGCAATTAGGTATATGTCTATCCTAACTGCGAATCTGTTCCCCGATGCCTAGGTTCAAGAACTTGTTCTACTCAATCCTATATGCAATCTAGAATTCCCACTTTCGAGTTCAATTCTAGATTCGTATATAGTATTCAATTGGTGATCAAGAATTAAAATAATTAAGCACAAGATTGAATAAATAAACCAATATGATAAATCAAGAAAGAAAAATTAATATTCGAATAGTAATAGTCATGAAAAAACCACAACCCTAGAACGTGAAGTTTAGCTCCACATAAACATGGTAGCAAAACAACAAATCATACAAAGAAACATAAGAATTACTAAGTTTGGTGGAAGAAAAGATGAATTATGGACTCCACGGCAGCTCTGTGCTCTCCCTTGGTCAAAAGTCTCTCTCAAAAACGTTCTCCCCTCAAAATAAGTTTAGGTTGGCTTTTATGTGAGTTGGGGGCATCTAGGGGTCGAAATGATCGAGTCCTAGTCGAAAAAGACAACTTTCACGTCTTGAGCGTCCAGGGCAGTGTAGGCCGCTGGCCCTGGCGCTCAAATATTTTAGCTGCTGTATATTGCACGATACCCAGAGCCCCACACTGGCTGTGGCCCTCAAATTTCACTTTTTGCCTTTGTGTCCCGATTTTGCTCCAATTCGCGCCCTTTCATCCCAAATTGCATCTAAATGATCCCTAAATATAGAAATACCAAAAGTTAGCACAAATAATCATATTAAACATTATCAAATTGTTGAGACATGAGCAAAATGTGAGGCAATATACATAAAATATGCATAATTTAAGCCAAACATCAACACCCCACACTTAAACGTTGCCCGTCCTCGAGTCAACCAACAAATAACTCTATTATTGAGCACTCTACACCAATGGCCATGGTTGATGGAAACAATTAAACTCTAGCATGTGCAATCACCACACATTTCCCTTTAACTTATGCCATACTTCTAAAATATTCAAACAAATACAACATTCTCACAACAATACTAACCTCAAAAACCGACTCAATGTCACAATGCACTCATGGCTTGAACACCCAACGTCGTAGAGAAGTCTAATAATGTTACCTATCCCTTGTGAAACCATGTGCTCTCATAACAAGAAAACGAGAGTAAATTGAATCCACACATTTGAATCTCATGATCAAATATATTTTAATGACTCACATATATCAAAGAAAATCGCTCACTCTCACAAAGAAGTCACATACATGCAATTGGTACCATATGCTTGCCCTTAATATAAGCTCGCTCGATCTAAAACAAATTAGGACTTTTTCATGGTTGTAATGTGAGCTAAGGGAAGGGTAGGATATATTTAGGAATAATGGTTCAACCTCCTAAGCACCTTAGCACATCACATTATAACTTAAGCACAAATTCCTCAATCCACTTTAATTTCACAACCAAAATGTAACAACCCGGTCGTTCGTTCTGAGAATTATAGCCCCATTTCCCCCATCTATACTTATTTATGTGTTGTTCATCTGTATCGAGTTAGTAGGTTTCGGTTCGTAGTAGTTTTGGAGTGAAATAAACACCTACTCTCTTAGTTAGAAAGCTAAGTTAGAAAGTCAATAGGAAGTTCACTCATGAGTAAACGAATTCGGATTGATATTTTTATGATTCGGGTAGCTTCGTTAGGTGATTTTAGACTTAGGATTGTGTCCGAAATGTAATTTGGAGGTCCGTGGTATAAGTAGGCTTGAATTGGCGAAAGTTAGAAATTTGGCGATTTTGGTCGACTGTGAAAAATTAGGTATTGGGGTCGGAATGGAATTCCGGAAGTTGGATTAGGTTCGTAGTATCATTTGTGATGTATGTAAAAAAATTGAGATCATTCAGACGTGGTTTGATAGATTTCGGCGTCGTTGGCGAATTTTGGAAGTTTAGAAGTTCTTAGGCTTGAATTCGAGGTTGAATTGGTGTTTTGGTGTTGTTTTGGGTGTTCCAAAGGTTCGACTAAGTTCGGGTAGTGATATATGAGTTGTTTGAATTATTGGTTGAGGTCTCGAGGGCCTCAAGTGAGTTTCGAATAGGTTTGGGCTACGTTGTGCTCATTTTTCTTATGTTTCGATGTCGTTTCTTCAAGCATAAATAATATCATATTGAACTAATGAGCTCCGATTTCTATTTTGATTGAAGCATTAGATCCGTATCTTCATTACGGACTCGTATGAAAAAGAACCGTCGAATTTGGACATCTTATGAGGAATTTATGGTCATTTTACTAAAAATAGGGTTGCTAGATTTTTTAGATTAATTACGAAATTTTCACTAACGACGTATTTAAAATCTGCACTATTTGCAAATATTAAAACGTACATATCTCCTTCATTATAAGGTCAAATTGAGTGATTCAAAAGCCTAAATTTACTAGAATTTCACAAGGAATACATTGGAGGCATAGAAAGGGAGTTTCGAGATCGTTTGACAAGAGAAACAAGGCAGAATAACTGGCAGAAAATATATAAAACTAGGATTTGTTCATTCGGTCATATTTTGAGTTGGGGAGCTCAGATTTGGGCGATTTGGAGGCCATTTTTTCTCCCATAGGGACTGGGGTAAGTATTCTCTACTCGGTTTTGGTTATATTTCATGAATCCATCTTCGTTTTTGGGATTTGTTTGATGATTTCAAAGTGAAATTGAGAGAGTTAGGGCTTGAGTTTTGGAGAGTTTTAGGTAGGGATTTGAGGGACCAAATGGAGTACAATTTTGATAAATTTTATATGGTTAGACTCGGGAGAGGACAATGGTTTTGACTGCCATTTTTGACTAAATTCGAGACATGGGCCCGGGGGCCGGGTTTTGGCCGATTTCGAATTTTGGCATATTTTGTAGTTTTTATTGTGGAATTCGATTCGTTAGCCTATGTTTATGGTGTTAATCTGATTATGGTTAGATTCGGATCTTTTGGAGACCGAGTCTAGAGACGAGGGCATCCCGGAGTAGGATTTTACGCTGCTATGGTAAGTAACAGTTTTAAATCTGGCTTTGAGGGTATAAACCCGGAGAATTTGATATCGTGTAACTGTTTGGAGGTGATTCTCACGCTAGGTGACGGGAGTGTGAGTGTATACCTCGAGGGATTTAGACTTGGTCCGTCTCGTGAGGCCTAATGGCCATCATCTGACTTTACGTATTTACTTATTATTGAACTTGTTTGCCTTTATGTTAGAGATCATGCTTAGACTTTGTTCATGATCACGTTAATTGTACTCAGTCATAGAAATTATTGTACATGTTTACCTCATTCTCTATTATTTGCTAATATGTTGTGATACTTGACGTGGGCTGTGTCCCTTTATTTGGTAATGATGGTGAGGCTAGTGAGGTACATGATTGAGTGAGACTGATGGCCTGATTGTGAGGATATTATTACCAAAGCGCGTGTGTTGAACGTGCGGGTCCAGGTATTGATACCATAGAGCGTGATTTGTCCGCGTAGCACGGGAGTTGACCGTGCGGATCCGGGTATTGATATGATGGCCTGATTGCGAGGATATTAATACCATAGCGTGTGAGTTGTCCGCGTAGCACGTGAATTGACCGTGCGGGTCCAGGTATTGATACCATAGCCCGTGATTTGTCCGCATAACACGTGAGTTGACCGTACGGATCCAGGTATTGATATGATGGCCTGATTGTGAGAATATTAATAACATAGCGCGTGAGTAATCCGCGTAGCAGGTGAGTTGACCGTGCGGGTCAGGTATTTATAGCATAGCGCGTGAGTTGTCCGTGTAGCATGTGAGTTGACCGTGCGGATCCAGGTATTGATATGATAACACGTGAGTTGTCCGTGCTTAGCGCTTGGGCTTTGGGAGCCATTCCGGAGTCTGTACACACCCCCAGTGAGCGTAGAGTGTTGTGTATTGAGTATTGAGTGTTGAGTGCGAGTGATGAGTGATGGAGTGACATTGCTGTGAGGTTGCATTTACTTTTGTTGGTTCTGCATTTATCTGTTAAATTTCTTTGTCAAATTCACTGAGTTATAGAATTTACCTGTTTTTCCTGTTATTTTTAAATTGTGAAAATAAATGATTGGATTGTTTTACCTAGCTCGTCACTACTGCTTAATTCCCTATTTATTTCTGTTAATACTGAGTCGGTTGTACTCATAATACACCCTGCACTTTATGTGCAGATCCAGGTGAGTTAGAGCGCGGCGATCGTTGAGTTCAGGCCAACTATTTGCGGAGACTGCAAGGTAGCTACTAGAGTCCGCAGGACCTTGTTACTCCTCTTGTCATTTCTTCTTTTGGACAGTTAGACAATTTATATATCTTAGTTCATAGTTTTAGATGCTCATGACTTAGTGACACCCCGATGTTTGGGGCTAGCTTCCGTATTTTATATTATATTATACTTAGAGTTGATTTAGTTTATGAGAAATTTAATTGTTGATATTGTTTTATTAAATTCTTAAAATCAATCAATAGTAATATTTCGGGAAGTAGGCTTTCCTAGTAACACGATAGGTGCCATCACGACCATATTTGGATTTTGGGTCATGACAAGGTGGTATCAGAGCCTAGGTTACATAGGTTTCACGAGTCATGAGCGGGTTTAGTATAGTCTTGCATATTGGTACAGAGACGTCTGTACTTATCTTCGAGAGGCTGCAGAACCTTTAGGAAAATTTCACATTCTTGAATTCTTATCGTGCGGTATCGATTCAGCTTGAAGTGTAACTCTTTGAATTCCTTCCACGCATTCGTAGGCGCACATGAGCGCTCGGTATTAGTTGTGCATCGACGACTTGTGATTCCATGGATGAGGTGCGAGATGTGATTTCTATGAGTTGATGTTGGCCCAATCAGGAAGACTTGAGGTCGGGTTTTGACTGTATCTTTAGCACTGAGGTGTTGATTGTGTGACCGTGTGCTTGTAGACTTATATGTCCAGTAGTGTCCCTATTAGTGTAAATGATGGCTGGATGGATACTTGATGAGTATGATGTGACCGCGGATCCGTTCATATGGTTTGAATGTGACAAGAAGGTTTTGCTTGAGGTGTTAGAAAGAGGCTCTGTTTGATAAGAGGTTTATTACCATCTTTTGGTTGTGTTGGGCAGATGCTGTGATTTCAGGTATGTTTTGTTTTCAGCCTCGTTCGAGGACGAACGTTTTTTTAAAAGGGAGAGGATGTAACGACTCGGTCGTTCGTTCTGAGAATTATAGCCCCATTTCCCCCATCTATGCTTATTTATGTGTTGTTCTGCTGTATCGAGTTGGTAGGTTTCGGTTCGTAGTAGTTTTGGAGTGAAATGAACACCTAGTCTCTTAGTTAGAAAGCTAAGTTAGAAAGTCAATAGGAAGTTCACTCATGAGTAAACGAATTCGGATTGATATATTTATGATTCGGGTAGCTTCGTTAGGTGATTTTAGACTTAGGATTGTGTCCGGAATGTAATTTGGAGGTCCATGGTAGAATTAGGCTTGAATTGGCAAAAGTTAGAAATTTGGCGATTTTGGTCGACTGTGGAAAATTAGTTATCGGGGTCGGAATGGAATTCCGGAAGTTGGAGTAGGTTCGTAGTGTCATTTGCGATGTGTGTGAAAAATTTGAGATCATTCGGACGTGGTTTGATAGATTTCGGCGTCGTTGGCGAATTTTGGAAGTTCTTAGGCTTGAATTCGAGGTTGAATTGGTGTTTTGGTGTTGTTTTGGGTGTTCCAAAGGTTTGAGTAAGTTCGGGTAGTGATATATGAGTTGTTTGAATTATTGGTTGAGGTCTCGAGGGCCTCAAGTGAGTTTCGAATAGGTTTGGGCTACGTTGTGCTCGTTTTTCTTATGTTTCGATGTCGTTTCTTCAAGCATAAATAATATCATATTGAACTAATGAGCTCCGATTTCTTTTTTGATTGAAGCATTAGATCCGTATCTTCATTACGGACCCATATCAAAAAGAATCGTCGAATTTGGACATCTTATGAGGAATTTATGGTCATTTTACTAAAAATAAGGTTGCTAGATTTTTACGATTAATTACGAAATTTCCACTGACGGCGTATTTAAAAATCTGCACTATTTGCAAATATTAAAACGTACATATCTCCTTCATTATAAGGTCGAATTGAGTGATTCAAAAGCCCAACTTGACTAGAATTTCACAAGGAATCCATTGGAGGCATAAATCGAGATCGTTTGGCATGAGAAACGAGGCAGAATAGCTGGCAGAAAAATATATAAAACTAGGATTTGTTCATTCGGTCATATTTTGAGTTGGGGAGCTCGGATTTGGGTGATTTGGAGGCTATTTTTTCTCCCATAGGGACTGGGGTATGTATTCTCTACTCGTTTTTGGTTATATTTCATGAATCCATCTTCGTTTTTGGGATTTGATTGCTGATTTCAAATTGAAATTGAGAGAGTTAGGGCTTGAGTTTTGGAGAGTTTTAGGTAGGGATTTGAGGGACCAAATGGAGTCCAATTTTGATAAATTTATATGGTTAGACTCTGGAGAGGACAATGGTTTTGATTCTTCCATTTTTGACTAAATTCGAGACATGGGCCCAGGGGTCGGGTTTTGGCCGATTTCGAATTTTGGCATATTTTGTAGTTTTATTGTGAAATTCGATTAGTTAGCCTATGTTGATGGTGTTAATCTGATTATGGTTAGATTCGGAGCTTTTGGAGACCGAGTCTAGAGTCGAGGGTATCCCGGAGTAGGATTTTACGATGCTATGGTAAGTAACAGTTTTAAATCTGGCTTTGAGGGTATAAACCCGGAGAATTTGATATCGTGTGACTGTTTGGAGGTGATACCCATGCTAGGTGATGGGCGTGTGGGTTTATACCTCGAGGGATTTAGACTTGGTCCGTCCCGTGAGGCCTAATGGCCATCATCTGACTTTACGTATTTAATTATTGTTGAACTTGTCTGCCTTTATGTTAGAGATCATGCTCAGGCTTTGTTCATGATCACGTTAATTGTACTCAGTCATAGAAATTATTGTACATGTTTACCTTTCTCTATTATTTGCTAATATGTTGTGATACTTGATGTGGGTTATTGTTTGTTAATGATGGTAATGCTAGTGATGTACATGGTTGAGTGAGACCGATGGCCTGATTGTGAGGATATTAATACCAAAGCGCGTGAGTTGTCCGCATAGCACGTGAGTTGACCGTGCGAGTCCAGATATTGATACCATAGAGCGTGAGTTGTCCGCGTAGCACGTGAGTTGACCGTGCGGATCCAGGTATTGATATGATGGCCTGATTGCGAGGATATTAATACCATAGCGCGTGAGTTGTACGCGTATCACGTGAGTTGACCGTGCGGTTCCAGGTAGTGATACCATAGCGCGTGAGTTGTCCACATAGCACATGAGTTGACCGTGCGGATCCAGGTATTGATATGATGGCCTGATTATGAGGATATTAATAACATAGCACGTGAGTTATCCACGTAGCACGTGAGTTGACCGTGCGGGTCCAGGTATTTATACCATAGAGCGTGAGTTGTCTGTGTAGCACGTGAGTTGACCGTGCGGATCCAGGTATTGATATGATAACACGTGAGTTGTCCGTGCTTAGCGCTTGGGCTTTGGGAGACCCTCCGGAGTCTGTACACACCCCCAGTGAGCGTAGAGTGTTGTGTATTGAGTGTTGAGTGTTGAGTGTTGAGTGTTGAGTGCTGAGTGCTGAGTGTTGAGTGCGAGTGATGAGTGATGGAGTGACATTGCTGTGAGGTTGCATTTACTTTTGTTGGTTCTGCATTTATCGCTTAAATTTCTTTGTGGAATTCACTGAGTTATAGAATTTACTTGTTTATTCCGGTTATTTTTAAATTGTGAAAATAAATGATTTGATTGTTTTATCTAGCTCGTCACTACTACTCAATTCCTTAGTTATTTCTGTTATTACTGAGTCGGTTGTACTCATAATACACCCTGCACTTTATGTGCAGATCCAGGTGAGTTAGAGCGCGGCGATCATTAAGTTCAGGCCGACTATTTGCGGAGACTGCAAGGTAGCTACTAGCATCCGCAGGACCTTGTTACTCTTCTTGTCATTTCTTCTTTTGGACAGATAGACAATTTATATATCTTAGTTCATAGTTTTAGACGCTCATGACTTATTGACACCCCGATGTTTGGGGCTAGCTTCCATATTTTATGTTATATTATACTTAGAGTTGATTTAGTTTATGAGAAATTTAATTGTTGATATTGTTTTATTAAATTCTTAAAATCAATCAATAGTAATATTTCGGGAAGTAGGCTTGCCTAGTAACACGATAGGCGCCATCACGACCATGTTTGGATTTTGGGTCATGACACAAAATCACCCCAAAAAAATATTCCCTCTTTCATTAAGCACTACTTTACTTCATACCCACTAGCAAGAACAAGATATCAATTTATTCATCTTAATTTTTCCAGCTCTTTTTTTTCTAGATTTTTCTTCCTTTTTTTTTTTGCAATTTCAAATAGTGGCATATTCTTTTACAAAACAAGTGCACAATTCTTCCTTTCATTGGTTCCACTCAAAATTCACCCCACACTTAGTTCCTTCTTACTTCTTTTAGCGCTCATCTCACAATTAAAGTGCTTTAAGAGGTAAAAAGATCAAAACAATGTCAATTAAGAATAAAAAATGGTATAGTCTTGTGATGTGGGTACCAAATAAAAGTCAATAGGATCAAAATGGTGAACTAGGGATAAATTATTTGTGATAATCAATAAGCTCAAAAAGATCAAAGACAACCTAAAATCATTTTTCAAACCGAGCATCACCTAAAATTTCGCTTCGACTCACATACCGGGAAAGTTCTAGACACAAGTACAATACATAGACTACACAAAAACCTTACCACACATGGCACATGACTCACTAAGTACGGTCCTATTCCGACTCTCAAACAATGTAAGTATTCATGGAGCCACAAGATATTAAGCACTAGGTAGAAAGTGAACATAAGTAAAGTAAATGAGACATAGGCGCCACAGAACATGCTATCCAATTTATAAAGGCATCATGACCAATTTTAAAACATAGGAAAGATACTACACATGCCAAAACCTTAATATGCTACTATCAAATAAGTCAAAGGTGCCGAGGAATCTCATCTTTCTTCCTCCATTTATTCCCTATATTCTAATCTACTCTAAAAAATTAAAAAAAAAAATACTATTACCCGGTTCAAACTACATCCCATGGAAAAGAACCGATGCACAAAGAAAAACCACAGGGGATTATTACTACATAAAGAAAGCTAAAAGACATATTTTGAATTTCTTTTAGACTTTAATCCCTCAAGAAAACTGTCTAGGAGATCCATCGTCGGGAAAAGTATAATTTTTCTACTTTTTTCATTTTTTTTTCACAAAAGCTTCTACACTTAAGAACGAGTACTACAACTAAGCTAAAATAGCACATAAACTCACCCAAACAATCTCCTTACCCCAATTTTAAAATTTTGCAATGACCTCAATGCACACTATAAATAATAAGAGGGTAAAAGAGACTCCTTGGTAGGCCAAAGGCTGAAGCGATAGAGGCTCACGAGGTACTCAGATTTCCCCCAGGCATCTTCCTTTATGTGGATACCCCACACTTAGTCCTCACCGTCTAGCTCGCTTTTGCGCTCTTCCAATGGATTTGCTTCCTATGCTCATATCCTACAAAACAAAAATAAATACTACAAAATAATAAAATAAAATAAAATAAAAAATAAGAAAATAAAATAAAGTAGTAAAACTGGGTTGCCTCACAACAAGCGCCTGATTTAACGTTGCGGCACGACTTGAACCACTTTCTGCCTCCACCTCGAAGTTATGAATTGTACCCCTAACATGACATCCAGTCTATGTCTATGCTCCTTTGGCGGGGATACAAAAATGGCCATGCTAAGTAACAATTTTTTCACTCTATACTTCTCGGCCTTTATGTGAGGAATGTAATTTTCTCTCTGGAACGACAAATCCAATAATGTAGGCACCCCGTTCCTCATCCATTCGCTCTTCCAAAGGCTCATATGACTCGATTTTCATGTCATCATCCAAACACAATGTTGAAATATGTATGGAATAAGGACCAACACACCCTAACTTTGGAATTATATTACTATTTATATCCTCATATTTACACGCACTAGAGTTTTCAAATATAACATTATCTACTCCCTCATATAACTTTAGAACACTCTTCCCAACATTGACATCCTCAAGAAAAATATGGTCTAATGATTGGTATTCTCGTTTTAGCTCTTCAACTTGGTCTAGAAGATTTTTTCAGCTTCACACAACTCATCATTAAATTGTTAGGCGTTACACGCATCAACCTTTGCACTCAAATCTGCATCTAAGTTACGCACAACCAAGCCAAACCTGCCAATTTCTTGTGCAAGTTCAAATCTATCCTTAGACCAGTCATTCACCAATTTTGTTAGAAGATAACGTCATTCCTCGTAGTCCCTTAATCGTGTATATTCTTCCTAATACTAACCCTTACTCCCATATTCAAATTCAGACCTCCCAGAGTTCAGGTCATGACAAGCCCAAAAAGACAAGCCATAAAAGTATTCCGTCAACCAAGCGTCTTCATGAATAACCTTACCTATGTATATTTCATCCCCATATGTCATGCTGAAAGAACTAGAAACACACTAAGAGAAAAATCAAATAGTTATTGTATACGGTAAAATCGGGGAAGGCCGATTTTAGGGCTTCCACAGCGCTCCGAGCCTCGACCTCAATTGTATCGGGGCAGAATACGAAGTTAAACCCCTAGTTGCATTCCTCGAGGGTGTATCCCAAGGGATCGGTATACCTCGAGGCAGGGTAAAAGGTCGAAGACCATCGTGGAAAAAAGGTAAGTTCCAAAAGGCACGTGGTTAAAGCTGACCAAGTATGCAAGAATAGCACAAGTCCGTACCGTGACATTAAATAGCTGTACTAGCTACATTCTCTGTAATAATTACACGTAATATGTTGGGATTCCCCCTCCTAAATAAAGGGACCCTTGTCATTTTGTAACACACATGATATTCAATACAAGAACATCCTCTGCTCTCCAACAAAAACATTCTCTACAATTGTTTCATCGATTTATTGCTTTTCATTTATTGTGTTCATTAATTATTCTTTATTTATTACTCGTTATTGATCATAAAGAGGCCATATTTGAGGCCTTCAATACTGTTGTATCATATTTGACCTCCCCTTGTCAAGCTCTCGAGCTCGAGGTGTATTTCGACCAAGCTCGAGACCCCGTCTCTCAACTGCTCGGTTTGCACAATCTCATCATCCTTTGCCCTTATCTCGTTCTCTTACTTCTCACTTAGCATCTATTGCCTAAACAACTGGTATTAAAATAGATCACGTATTTTTAGAACCACAAATTCAAATATAATTGTAATTACCATTTTCACGGTAAACAGTTTGGCGCCCACCGTGAGGCTAAAAATAATAGTGATTGTTTAAGTGTTGGTTTTCTAAAAACGCAAGTTAATATTTACACTTTTTCTTGTCCAAGAATCTTCAATTTCAGGTCAGAAAATGTCTAACTCAATGAACGCACATGAAAACAACGGTCCTGAGGATCATGGAGAGAACAGTGCAGCTACTTCAGGTGCCGGTGTACCACTGCAAAACCCTGAAAGGGCAACAGTGCAAATCCCCGTCGATGAAGGCTCACGCAACGCTCTGCATATCAATGTAAGCTGCTATACAAATGGAGGTGTACGCGGAGAAGACCGATACGAAGCATGGAGAATTCTCGCTAAAAAAGAAGCGGACCGATTGATCAACAAGAGGCATCTTCGAGAATTTCTCGACGATCGAGCCAAGAACCATCTCCAAGAAAGAGAATCAAACAGGAAGAATGGGCCAGAAGAACCTCGGCACGCCATTCACGTGATTATTGGAGAAATCGGTGTCCCGCAAATATCTGTGCTCAAATGGGCCAAAATGCCCATCACCATGAAAGAACGAACTCAAAGTTATATGCTTAAAGGAATTGTTGTATTCAGAGAAGAAGATATCGAATCCTTGTCCCAACCACATAATGATGCACTGGTAATTTCTTTTCTCTTAAATAACATTCAAATTAAGTGTGTGCTCGTGGGTCCAGGTAGCTCGGCCAATATAATCAGGTTTGGGGTAGTGGAGCAGCTCAAGCTACTGGACGAAATCGTACCCGATTCTCGAGCCCTCAGTGGGTTTAACATGACAAGCAAAATGACAAAGGGAGAAATCACCCTCCCAGTCAATGTGTACGACACAGTTCGGGATACCAAATTTCATGACATAAGGGTAACACGAGATACAACGCCCTGCTCGGAAGGCCATGGATACACAACATGAGGGCGGTACCATCGACTCTCCACCATATGTTGAAGTTTCCAACTAAAGATGGCGTAGAAATGGTATATGGTGAGCAACACGCGGAAAAGGAAATGTTCGCAGTACATGGCATGATACCGGCGCCTATATACTCCACCTCGGAGGGGTATGAAGATAAACAGATCCCCGAGGATGATGAAGAACACTTCCTCACCCTGAACCTTCGTTTCCCTAGAAGAGTCGGACACAACAACATCAACGGTCGAGGACCTGGAGCAAGCTATTTTGCTGGAACATCTTTCAGATCGAAAGGTATACCTGGGAACAGGATTGACCCCCGAACCCAGGAAGAAACTCATTCAATTTATTGTTAATAATGTTGATTTCTTTTCTTGGTTCCACTTAGACATGACACGGATCCCGCCGAAAATAGCCACCCATCGGCTGAGCGTCGACCCCAGGTACAAACCGGTGAAGCAAAAAAGGAGGCCTCAGTCCGAGGTAAAGCATGCGTTCGTCAATGACGAGGTAACAAAACTCCTCAAAATAGGGTCCATCAGGGAAGTAAAATATCCCGAATGGTTAGCCAATGTAGTAGTAATTCCCAAAAAGGGGAACAAGTTAAGAATGTGCGTAGATTATAAGGATTTAAATAAAGCATGCCCTAAAGATCCATTCCCATTGCCCAACATCGATCGTTTGATTGATGCCACGGCTGGCCAAGAGATCCTCCTCTTTCTCGACGCCTACTCCGGGTCTAATCAAATTCAAATGAAGCCCGAGCATAGGGAAAAACTTCGTTCATCACAAAGTATGGCACATACTGCTACAATGTAATGCCCTTCAGGCTAAAAAACATAGGGGCTACGTACCAGCGCTTAGTTAATAAGATGTTCGAACATCAAATAGGAAAATCCATGGAAGTTTACATTGATAACATGTTAGTTAAGTCCCTGCGCACAGAGGACCATTTGACCCATTTATAGGAAACTCTAGACATCTTTCGAAGCTACAACATGAAGCTCAACCCGAGAAATGCACCTTCGGCGTAGGTTCGGGCAAAATCAAGGCCATCGAAGAAATCACGGTGGTAAACAATGTGAAGGTCGTACAACGTCTAACCGGGCGGATTGCGGCGTTAGGCCGATTCAACTCGAGGTCGTCATATTGGAGCCATCACTTTTTCTCCCTACTCATAAAGAAAAACAACTTTGAGTGGACTCCGGAGTGCCAACACGCCTTGGAGGGGTTAAAGCGGTATATCTCGAGCCCGCCTTTGCCCCACACCCCAAAGGAAAATGAAACAATGTATTTGTACTTAGCATTGTTCGAAGTAGCAGTAAGCGGCTTGTTGGTTCGAGATGAGAAAGGTACGCAATTCCCTGTCGACTATGTGAGTCGAACCCTGGGAGATGCTGAAACCAGGTATCCACACTTAGAAAAATTAGCTCTTGCATTAATAAGTGCATCTCAAAAATTGAAGACTTATTTTCAATGTCACCGTATATGTGTTTTAACGACATATCCCCTTCGAAATATATTGCATAAACCCGAATTATCAGGCCGACTGGACAAATGGGCAACTAGGGGGATATGATATTGAATATCAGCCCCGAACGACTAGCAAGTCCTAAATCTTGGCGGACTTCATGGCCGAATTTACGCCCGCCCTTGTGCCCGAGGTAGAAAAAGAACTTTTACTAAAAACGGGCACATCGTCAGGGGTATGGACCTTATTCACCGACGATGCCTTGAACGTGAGAGGGTCCGAGATCGACATAGTTCTGAAGCCACCTACAGGTGGGCATGATTAGACAATCTATAAAAACTGCAAAACTGACTAACAACGAAGCCGAGTATAAGGCTATGATTGCAGGTCTCGAATTGGCAAAAGGCCTAGAGCGGAAGTCATCGAAGCAAAATGTGATTCCCTTCTGGTAGTAAATCAGGCAAATAAGAGCTTCGAGGTACTAGAGGACAGGATGCAGCGATACCCAGATAAAATCAGGTCACTTTGCGTCGTTTCAAAGAATGGACTCTAGTCCACATACCTCGAGAGAAAAATAGCGAGGTCGATGCACTCGCAAAACTGGGATCATCCGCCGAAGAAGATGAAATACTCCCCGGAGCTGTTGTTCAGCTATCCAAATCAGTGATTAAAGAAGGCCATACTGAAATCAACTCCACCAGCCTGACATGGGATTGGAGAAATAAGTACATCGATTATTTGGGAAGTGGGAAGCTACCCACAGACCCGAAAGGATCAAGGGCTCTTCGAGCCAGAGCAACTGGATTTTCACTCGACGAGAATGGAACTCTGTACATGAGAACCTTTGATGGGACCCTAGCAGTATGCTTGGGGCCAGGAGACACCGATTATGTACTCCGAGAAATCCACGAGGGCACCTGCGAAAATCACTCCGGTGCCGACTCCTTAATTTGAAAGGTGATCAGAGTAGGTTACTGTTGGGACATCATGGAAAGGGACACCAAAGAATTCGTCCGAAAATGCGACAAGTGTCAAAGATTTGCACTAATGATCCACCAACCCGATGACCAACCACATTCAGTCTTGTCCCTATGGTTGTTCATGAAATGGGGAATATACATTGTCGGCCCCTACCAACGGCGCCAGGTAAAGCTAGATTTATTCTATTTATAACTGACTACTTCCCAAAATGGGTGGAAGCACAGGAATACGAGAAGATAAGAGAAAAATAAGTCATCGACTTCATCTGGATCACATCCTTTGCCGATTCGGGATCCCCTCCGAGATAACGTGTGATAACGGGAAGCAGTTCATCGAAGGCAAAATAACATAGTTTTTTGAAGACCACAAAATCAAAAGGATCCTGTCAACACCCTATCACCCATGTGAAAATGGTCAGGCCGAGTCCACAAACAAGACCATCATTCAAAACTTAAAAAAGAAGTTAGAAAATGCAAAAGAAAAATGGAGAAAAATGCTGCCCGAGGTGCTATGGGAATATCGGACGACCTCTAAATCAAGCACAGGAGAGACGCCGTTCTCTTTGGTTTATGGGTCCGAGGCTTTGACACCGGTCGAGGTCGAAGAGCCAAGTGCCAGATTCGGACATGCAACCGAGGACTCAAACAACGAGGCTATGACTACAACCCTTGAACTATTAGATGAAAAATGAGATGCTTCACTAGTCCGGATGGCCATCCAAAAATAAAGGATCGAAAGAAACTATAACAGGAGAACAAACCTCCGACATTTCGGAGTCGGGGACCTAGTCCTAAGGAAAGTCACCCTAATCACTTGAAACCCTAATGAAGGGAAGCTGGGCCCGAGCTGGGAAGGACCGTACTACGTCCTCGGAGTAATCGACAAAGGGTCCTACAAACTCGGCACCATGGAAGGTGAGAAACTTCCAAACAATTGGAACATATCAATGCTCAGGCGCTATTATTGCTAGAATATAACTTTCTCCCTTTTTTGCTTCACAATAATTTCTTTTTTACAGTTGTCCGATGGAAGACACCGCAACACCCTTCAACTTAAAGACCTTGGGTTTGAAAAACATGCGTTGCGCTCTTTTTCCCTTGCGTCGGATTTTATCCCAAATGGGTTTTACCGACGAGGTTTTTAACGAGGAAACACCTATGTGCTATCTAAGAAGAAATCAACAAGTATCCAAGGCTTATCTTCAATCAACCTCAAATACTGAGGGGCATCCCCCCGGGAGACCACCTCCTTGTAGAAACTGAAATATGCCAAAGAGGGTCTCGATAGGAGAACGATGTATAGGACCAAACGGTCGAATGAACCGTGTCCACGTAGAATAATCGAACCGTCGACGATGAAAAAATATATACTTGTACCAAGTAATCGAAGGAGAACCTTTTGTCAATCGAAACACTTCGCACGTCAAAACAATTTGCTATTTTTTACAAAGAATGGCTCCAAAGCCAAAAAACACTCGATGTCTCGGGGACTATCCTCGACGGTCACCCCGTCGAGTCATCAAAAACTCGAAGCCATAAGACCTTAGGGCCGGCAACTTCGAGCTCATAAGAACTTCATGAGGCACCAATGTAAGCCCTCCACGAGGTAACATCAAAACTATAAGACCTCAATCAAGGCATGTACAAAATTGTAAGACCTTAAAAAGGCATAATCCCGATATCAAAGTCAAGGCTATATATTCAAACTTGTAAGACCCCTAAAAAGGCATACCTTCGATATAGACACCGAGGCTATCTCACTCGGGGACTAAAAGGCTACAGCCAAATACAATGACCACCGTCATAAGGCTCCGGCCAAACTAACACGACTTGGAGACGTCCGACTGTTTCCCTAAAATCAAACGCCTCCAATTACTTCGAAAAAACATTGAAAAGAACCGGTTAAAGGTCGTACCGAACCAATGCGTAAGAGCCCAAGTCACCAGCCACATTAAAGGTCGTACCGACCCAATGCATAAGAGCCCAAGTCGCCAGCCATATTAAAGGTCGTACCGACCCAATGCGTAAGAGCCTAAGCGCCAGCCTAAGGAGCCTCAGGGCTGATCTAAAAAAAACTAAGGGTCGATGAGCTCGAGTCAAAAACCGATTCGAAGAATGAGCCCGAAACGGTTAACTAAAACGCCTAAGGGCCAAATGCGTAAGAGCCCAAGCGCCAGCCACATTAAAGGTCGTACCGACCCAATGCGTAAGAGCCTAAGCGCTAGCCTAAAGAGCCTCTGGGCCGATCTAAAAAAAACCTAAGAGTCAATGAGCTCGAGTCAAAACCCGACTCAAAAACTGAGCCCGTAACGGTTAACTAAAATGCCTAAGGGCCAAACGCGTAAGAACCTAAGCGCCAGCCATATCAAAGGGTGTACCGACCCAATGCATAAGAGCCCACAGGCCAGCCTAAAAAGCCTCAGAGCTAATTTATGACCCCAAGGGTTTTTATTTCAAAGTCCAATTCATCGGACTAATCATCAGCAAGCATCAAAACCTGTTCCAAGAATCCAGGAATTACGCCTAAGAATAATGAAAAGTCTTGTATATATGAGGAAGGCCCACAAAGCATATTTACAAAGCTCAAAATCAGAGTCCTTGCACAGGGAAAAAGAACAGATGAAAACCTAATCTACCGTTGGGGTGCTCCTTTAACGGCTCCCTCGGAGGTTATGTCTTCAGAAGTTAGGCTCTCGCCCCCCAGATTTTCAACGGCCTCTTCCCCCTCGGGGACCTTGCCTTCATCTTCATCATCTTCTTAGCCGCTGCTCGAATCATCTTCGGAGGCAAGCAGGGCCGCCGATTCCTCTTCTAGGGTCTTCACCCTCTTGGTTTCAACAGATAAATCAAGGCCCCTTACATGTATATCCTGGAGAGCCTGCCTCCAGGATATTAACCGGGCATGCTCCAAGGCTCGGGCAATTTTAAGCTTGGCCTCCTTAGCTGCTTTCTTGGCCTGGGCATTTGCAGCAGCAACATCGTCTTTGTACGAGGTTATGAGCGCGTCCACTTCAGCCTTTATTAAAGATATCGCAGTGACCGATTCAGCATAAAGGTCCTTATACTTACTACTCTCAGCCCTCGCTTCCCGAAGTCGATGCTCGATCGAAGATAACTTCCCTTGGAGGATGACTCTCTCAAAGGTTAGCTCGTTCACACATTGCTTAAATACAAAGATCTTGACATCCCTGGCCCGGAACCCTTACCACATCAGAGCACCCTTCTCCTTAAGCTACAAAGATCAGTCCGAAAGTGTTAAGCACTGAAATCGGGCAAGAACAAAAACAAAACATGCAAGTCTATGCTACCTGTTCATCAAGGTCGCCCCGTTACCGAGATACCATTTTTAAACGAGCTTGGAGGATAAGAAATTCTTCCTCCCTTTTGTAAAAAAGAGCCTGAGCTCGTCTGCCTCCGATAAAAACCTCTTATACTCCCCCTCGTAATGGGTTAGCTCAGCCTGAAACTTGGCAGTGGTCCGATTATAAAGCACTTTCGCCTGAAAGCATAAAGGGAGAGGGTCAAAGAAATTATAATCGAAGCTCGAAGTAATCGACAAAGAGATTACCTGTCTGCAGAGCCTTTCGGCCTCCTAAAAAATGAGCGAGGAGTTAAGTTCAGAATTCTTCTCGGCCTTAGAAAAAGAGCCCCTCAATTACGTTCTTCCCTCCGAGAAGCATCCCCCCATCAGAAGATTCTATATTATGGACACCACGTATCTCCCTCGGGGAAAATGTTGGAACTAGTGGAGAATCACCTACATCAACAATCCCATATAGATCGATTGGGGCCTTCGGCTCACAACGAGGCTCCCTCAACTCATCTACCGAGTGCTCTTCGGCCCGAGGATTATTTTGACTGTCAACCGGCTTGGGGGCATCACCTGACTTACCCTCAAAAACCTCTTCGGTCCGAGGCGGGATGGCATCATCGGCTTCTAAACAATCGGCTTCTAGTTTAGAAGCCCTCGGCTCAACGGTCATCGACTTAGCAGAAGTCAAAGAACTTCCACTTCCACTTCCTTCAGGCATTATCAGGAAATCACTTTTCTCATTTAAGGCTTCAAAGTCAGCCTTAGACTTTTGCACTCTAGCTCTGCTTGGCTTCAAGGACTCAGTCGGCGATTCCCTCTTTCTCTTCTTCTCCTCATTTGGTTTTAGAATATCTGCTTCCCCAGGTGGTGTTTATCTCATCAAAGAGGCCTCCCCTAGGCCTGTACAAGCACAGAACATAAAAAAGTTAGAATGTATTCAGGAGGTGTCTCTTTTAAAGAACTCAGGTATCACAAGAGGAAAGGCCCCATCATTATTTTTAGCTTCCCATCAGCCCCTGGCCAGGTCACGCCACACGCGCATGACATACGAGTAGGTCGAATCGAGCTGGCGCACCCAGCTCGAGAGGTTCTTAACCACATCAGGATACCATGCGACGACTGCATCATTGAGGGGAGTTAGTTCAAAAGGAAGTTGGTACGAATGGAAATGAAAAAGGCTCAATCAAAGTATTAACTTACGGTTCATGTTCCATTCCTCAGGGAATGACATCCTTTCAAAAGGAATCAAATCCGAGGTCCTAACTCGAATGAAGCGGCTCATCCACCCTCCGTCCTTGTCCTCATCGGTACAAGCAAATAAAGCCTTCGTAGCCCGGCGTTGAAGCTTAATCAGACCGCCCTGATAAAGTCGGGGACTGTACATTCTAATCAGGTAGTCGAGGGTAAAAGACATACCCTCGGCCATGTTTGAAAAATACCTAATCATGTAAACAATACGCCAAAATGATGGATGAATCTAGCCGAGCGTCACTTGAGATCGCGTGCAAAAGTCGAGAATAACGGGTTCTATTGACGGCGAGGAGGGATCTATCGGGCCTAGCGTAAATGTATAGGTGTATACACTAAGGAAGATGTCTTTATGGGTTGTTATGTCCTCATCACGAGAGGGAATTTCCACTTGCACTGCATATTCCCAGCGACAGTTGGCCTTCACCTTCTAGACGTTTGTTATTATGCTAATATACCAAGATATGGGTTCACACTGTCCCGGCTTCGAGGAAGGTTTATCGACCTTAAAGTCAGAGGTTGTTTTGCAGGGCCCGAGGATACATTCCTCAAGACTTGGGGGCAATGTTGCCTTACCCTTAGAGGAACGTGAATATGAGGAGGCTTTATAATCTCGTGGAATAATTTTGGAGGCCTTGTCATTCCTGCTGAAAGATTTCAAAGGAAACGAAAGAGATCTAATCAGGAAAATGATACAAGAAAGAAACAATGAGAGCTCTTTTTAAAAGGTTAGAAGAAGCAATGAAAGGTAAGGGGTAGGATAAGGAGTATTTATAGGGGCCAACCGCACGCGTTGAGGAAAGCCGAAAGGCATCCGATCGCCGTAATAAATTTGAATCTTTTCAAGAACTGTGAAAATATGACCTTTGAGCATCTCTCCTGTCACATCAGTCACTTACATGGCACGACTGACAGAATAATGAAGGCATTGAAAAGTTGGTGGATTCAAATTGTTTCTTGTCTTTTAATTCCAAGAAACGCGGGGACTATTTGTATACTGTAAAATTGGGGAAGGCCGATTTTAGGGCTTCCACAGCGCTCTGAGTCTCGACCTCGACCTCGATTATATCGGGGCAGAATCTGAAGTTCAATCCCGAGGTGCATTCCTCGAGGGTGTATACCGAGGGATCGATATACCTCGAGGCTGGGTAAAAGGTCGAAGACCATCGTGGAAAAACAGAAAGTTCCAAAAGGCACTTGGTTAAAGCTGACCAAGTCTGCAAGAATAGTAGAAGTCTGTATAGTGACATTAAATAGCTGTACCAGCTACATTTCTCTGTAATAATTACACATGTACTATGTTGGAATTCCCCTTCCTATATAAAGGGACCCTTGTCATTTTGAAACACACATGATATTCAATACAAAAACATCCTCTGCTCTCTAACAAAAACATTCTCTACAATTGTTTCATTGATTTATTGCCTTTCATTTATTGTGTTCATTAATTGTTCTTCATTTATTACTCGTTATTGATCATAAAGAGGCCATCTTAGAGGCCTTCAATACTGTTGTATCATCTTCGACCAGCCCTTGTCAAGCTCTCGACCTCGACCTCGAGGCCTATTTCGACCAAGCTCGAAACCCCGTCTCTCAACTCCTCAGTTTGTACAATCTCCTCATCCTTCGCCCTTATCTCGTTTTCTTACTTCTCACTTAGCATCTATTGCCTAAACAACTGGTATTACAATAGATCACATATTTTTAGAACCACAAATTCAAATATAGTTGTAATTACCATTTTCACGATAAACAATTATAAAAATAAAATATTTACAGAAAGAGAAGGAAAAAAACTTGTAAAGATAAAAGTAAAAGTCTAATCTATAAAAATAGTTAATTTCTAAGTCCCCTGCAACGGCGCCAAAAACTTGTTGCGACCAAACACATACGCAAGTTAGACTTATGATTAACTATTAACTAGGTTAGACTATTCTAATTATCTAAACAAGAATTAAACCTACAAGTATTTGATTCTAACCTACTTAAAATAAGAAGAAAATAACTAATGAACTTTGAACAAAGGAAGAGAAGATTTTTATGTTATCAATGCGATGAAAAAATTCTAGGGTTATGGACTATCTAACAATCATATTGTATTCTTCAATTGAATTGACTGATAAATTTATCTAGCTTATTGGTTGACGGCGTTAATATTGCTCATAAGAATCTTTCGAGTTCTTACTCGCCTATTTAAGCTAACCTAACGCCTATATGTCTGTGGAATTAGAACTAGCAAGAATGCATTTATAATTCCTGTAAATCAACCAAGCAAGGCAATTAGGTATATGTCTATCCTAACCGCGAATCTGTTCCCCGATGCCCAGGTTCAAGAACTTGCTCTACTCAATCTTATATGCAATCTAGAATTCCCACTTTCGAGTTCAATTCTAGATTCGTAGATAGTATTCAATTGGTGATCAAGCAATCAAATAATTAAGCGCAAGATTGAATAAATAGACCAATATAATAAATCAAGAAAGAAAAATCAATATCTGAATAATAATAGTCATGAAAGAACCACAACCCTAGAACGTGAAGTTTTCCTCCACATAGACATGGTAGCAAAACAACAAATCATACAAAGAAACATAAGAATTACTAAGTTTGGTGGAAGAAATGATGAATTATGGCTTCCACGACGGCTCTGTGCTCTCCCTTGGTCAAAAGTCCCTATCAAAAACGTTCACCCCTCAAAATAAGTTTAGGTTGGATTTTATATGAGTTTGGGGCGTCTAGGGGTCGAAATGACCGAGTCCTAGTCAAAAAAGACAACTTTCCCATCTTGAGCGTCTAGGGAAGCGTGGGGCGCTGGCTTGACGCTCAAATATTTTAGCTACTGTAAATTGCGCCACAGCCAGCGCCCCACGCTGACTGTGGCCCTCAAATTTTACTTTTTGCCTTTTTGTCCCGATTTCACTCCAATTTGCGCTGTTTCATCCCAAATTGCATATGAATGATCCTTACACATAGAAATACAAAAGGTTAGCACAAATAGTCATATTAAACATCTCAATTCATCGATACATGAGAAAAATGTGAGACAATATACATAAAATATGCATACTTTAAGCAAAATATCAGAAACCGCATGTGCGGACCCGCACGTGTAGAGGGCCAAGCGCAAGTGCGGATGTTGGAAGCTTGATCAGGGGTCGTTGGTGCGAGGATGTTCCGTATCTGCGATGCTCGCAGATTCACCCAAGGCTTCACAGGCGCGGAGGGAGTCCGCAGGCACAAATATTATTCCGCAGGCACGCACATGCAGATGCGGACCCAACCCCTTTAGTGTTTTCCGCACTTGCAAGGGATTTTCTGCAGGTGAGGCATCACAGGTGCGACCCATAGCCCGCATATGTGATGATTGCTGTGCAGATAGGGCAGATTCGAGGGCTTGATATTTCATATCACAAAATTCGATTTAGAGTTCGGAAGAAGGCGATTTTTTGAGGGTTTTGAAGAGGAAAATATTGAGTAACGATTCCTAATCCTATTTTGATCACATTTCATTAATCCATTGTTTTTTTCTTCATTTAATCAAGGAAATTGAGTGAGAAAGTGGGAAAATGGGGGAAAAGTTCCCTAATCAAATTTTTGAGTTTTGGATGAGTTTTAGACATCGGATTTAGATGATTTTTGTACGAGTTATATGAGGAGTGAATATGTGTGCTAAATTGGTAACTTTTACCCGATTCCGAGTCGGAGGCCCAGGGAGGCGTTTTGGGCGTTTTCCTATTTTCTTGCCTTAGCTTCGAATTCATTAGCTAAAATAGTTACTCATAGCTATATTTTGTTATGTAATTGATTTGATTAGATTTGGTCCATTCGTAGTTGGATACTCATGGCAAGAGTGTGGTTTCAGATTGATTTGAGCTTGGTTTGAGGTAAATGGCTTACCTAACCTTGTGAGAGAGAACTTACCCTTAGGATTTTGGTACTGTTTCATAAATGGGTGCCGTGTAGATGAGGTGACGAGTACGTACACGAGCTATTTGTTGTTAAACCCCGTTTTTACATAAATCATAACCTGTTTTTCCTTGTTTGAACTACACTAGCATATGTAATTACCCTGCTTAGATTAGGAAAGCATGCCTACGTATTTTGACTGTCTATTTGAACTATGTGCAGAATGTTTAGTAAAACTCCTATTTTTCTTGGTTTGAACTTAGCCTAAACTGTAGATTTCACCGTCGTAACTGTTGTGTTATTTCTTGAGCTGCATATTTATTTTGGACTACGGAACGCATTCCGGGAGATTTCCCAGCACTATATAATTACTTTGGGACTACGGATGTATTCCGGGATATCCACCTGTACTGCATATTTACTTTGGGACTACAGACGTATTCCGGGAGAACCCCCTATACCGCATATTTACTTTGGGACTACAGGCGTATTCCGGGAGATCCCCCAGCACCGCATATTTACTTTGGGACTACATACGTATTTCAGGAGATCCTCATGTACTTCATATTTACTTTGTGACTACAGACGTATTCCGGAAGATCTCCCTATATTGCATATTTACTTTGGGACTACGGGACGGTATCCCGGGAGATCCCCCTTGTTGTTATTCCTTGTTCTGAGCTGAGGGCTTTCTTTGACTTCTATTACTGTGAACTTTCTTAAGTTATTTTACTGTAGTATATATATATATATATATCTCACTGCTTTAGTTCATTATATTTTCACCAGTAGGGCCCTGAACTGACCTCGTCAGTACTCGACCGAGTTTAGGCTTGGCACTTACTGGGTACCATTGTGGTGTACTCATGCCCTTTCCTGTATATTTTTTCCGTGTGCATATCCAGGTATGAGCTATCAGCCTCGGGTCTAGTGTGTGGTTACTGCTTAGGAGACTTCAAGGTACTTCTTCTCGCGTCCGCAGACCTCGGAGTCCCCTTCTACCCCTAGAAATTCCCCCTGTATTTCTTCAAACACTTATGTATAGAGCAATGGAGACTCTTAGAAGCTTGTGACTGGCGAAATTCCTAATTTTGGGAGTGATGATACTGTATATGCCAGAGTGGCACTATTTCTGCGTATTTATTTCATCTGTCGGCTTTTATACTTATGTTTTCTTTTGTTTCCGCAATAATAGGCTTACCTAGTCGTAGAGACCAAGTGCCGTCACGACAGCTCACGGTGGGAGAAATTGGGTCGTGACAGGTAGAAAATCTCACCATTTGCTAATTAATCGGCCTATCCTTGATACGTGTCGAGATTTCTGCCGTGATCTACAACCGATCGTAGATCTTTCGTCCTTCTGTTATTCGGCTTGGCAAATTTCCCTCGATCTCGCCTAATCTCGATTTTGTTTTGTCTCGGGGTCTCGAACTTAATGATAAAATCTCGCACCTCAGTTCGATATAATTCGAGGTCCAATTTTAACCTATCATATTTCGATTTTGACCGTATGCACAGGTATATGAATCTCAACGATTTCAGTGCATCTCCGGGTGGCAAAGGACAATAAGTCACTTGAATCTTCGCTGAACCTTATTCTCTAATTCCTTCTTTTCTTGTTCTTTTTTTTAAACTTGATTTTCTTTGTTCATCTAATTTTGGTTCAACCTTTGTTTTGGTATTGTATATTGAAGTAAAATTTGTGCGTGGTAGCCACTAATAAAGGTGGTGTTTATTTTTTATCTAATAATTCTAATGCTGAGCAAAAATAGCCACTACTCTATTAAAATTATTTTGAAAAGACTGTTTTGCCCTTTATTTACTTCTTATATGTTAAAACCCTTGTTTTATTCATTAAGAGGGAAAATTGCAAGGAAACTTTTCAGATCTCTTCGTGCTAGTATCTGTACCTTCTTTTCATGAAAATCAGTTGCAGTTGATCTTTTCCTTCGTCATCTTCTCTGCTTTGTACGATTGAACTGGTAATTTATCGAACTCGAACCAGTTGCATTTGTTTTATTTGATTTTTTTTTTGCTTTTATGCATTTTTTGTTTTTGTATATGTTTAATCGAGATCAATGCTATGTGTTGCATGAAGTATGTTTGAAATTTCGAAAATAACGATTATAAGTTGATTTTAGTGTCGAATAAGGATCGGATTTTTGTGATAATGTTATTCAGTAATTTTTTTTGTTTGTGGTTCAATCAATACATTTGATTATGTAAGGATATTTCATGAAAATAGTCGTTCGAATTCATAAGCTAACCGTGTTTATGAATTTTTAGTTAAATGTGTTCATAAAAGTTAAGGACGAAGTGTTTTTTACTTTTGGACTTGGATGTCAAAGTTAAGGACTGAAAACTATAAGTTAAGGACATATGTCCTTAACTTTTTAACTTGAGCTTTTAAGTTAAGGACTGAAAACTATAAGTTAAGGACCTATTGTGTAACGACCCGACCGGTCGTTTTGCGTTATCAGACCCCGTTCCCCTAAATGAAACTTCCCATAGTGGCTTATTATGATTTATGACTTGCGGGGGCGGGTGGTCCGGGATTCAGAAGTGTTTAGAGAAATATTGGAACACTTGGTTCCTTCAGGTTGGCCTTTAAGGTCAAGTTTGACTTCGGTCAATATTTTGAGAAAACGACCTCAGAATTGAGTTTCGACGGTTTCGGTAGCTTCGTATGATGATTTTAGACTTGGGCGTATGTTCGGAATGGGTTTTGGATGACCCGGGAGCGTTTCGGCGCCCAATATCGAAATAAGAATTTCCTTAAGTTAATATTGTGGTTTGGGACGTGTTTTTGTGTTATCGAGGTCCGAACGGAATTCCAAGACTGGGAATAGTTCCGTAATGTCATTTATGATTTATCTGTAAAATTTGGTGTAATTCCGAGTAGTATAGGTCGGTTCGGCGCATTGTTAGCAAATTCTAGAGGAAACCACTGGGCAATGTGTTTTTATAGCGGGATTAATTCATTTTTCCTCATCTTCTTCTTCTTCCTTGGGGTGATTTTTAGCATTCAAGAGGGGAAAACGACCTAGTTATTGAAGGAAAGTAAATTCTACCCTAGTATTAGTTTAATGCATGAATTACTAGTTAAATTAACTACCTAATTAGTGAAAATTAAGGATTTGGGTAGTAACCTAGGGCTTTCAAAAATTTAGAGAATTACCCGTGCATTGGCTATGAATTCATAAAAAAATATATATTAACGATCTTAGGTTATGGGTGAGTGTTTCCTTTGAGAGTTTTCAGAATTCGAGCATGAGGGCCCGGGGTTGGATTTTGAGATTTCTTCAAGAATGATGAATTTGACTAAATAATAGGAGAATTCCATGCTTTGAGTATAATTTGATATATTTACGTAACATTTGGTTAGCTTCGAGTCCTTTGGGTGACGAGTTCGGTGTTTCAGACGCATTCTTGACCCGGGGAGTAGGTGCGACGCGAGGTGAGTCTCCTTTCTAACCTCGTAAGAGGGAATTGTCCCCGTAGGTGTTTTAAATGCTATGTGTGATAATTGTGGGGGCTACGTACGTACAAAGTGACGAGAGTCCGTACGTAGAGGCTATTATTATTATGTCCGGGTAGTTAGGTCCACATCATGCCTTGTGTGTTACTTGTAATGAACTATATGCTTAATAAAGTAAATGCTACATGCGGCTTATTTCCCTGAGATCATGGAATTTGAGAAAATTTGTAAGGAATTGTTTACTGAAAAGTAATTTAAAAAGGAATATTGTGTGTGCATGTGACCGCTTCGCAATTTACATTCTGCGAGCGGAGTGTGATTTCCCCCACTGTTATGGGAGCAGGGCGTACGCCACGGCGGATTGGAAGATGCACTTATGGTTCAGGTTGTTCGATCCTCGGCAGTGCATAAAGACGATTACTTTATGGAAAAGATTCACTTATGGTTCGGACCGTTCGATACTCGGCAGTGCATAGATGTGAGTACCTTATGGTAAGGTGCACTTATGGTTCGGGCCGTTCGACCCTCGGCAATGCATGGATACGACTATCTTATGGCTCAGGCCGGTTGTCCTCATCCTATATGCGCATGATTTATTTTATTACTAAATTTGTGGACATTGATTTGAAAGATATTTGGGGGAAGGTGAAGTAGTAATTATTTATTTATTTCCAGTACTTCCTTGGATTTCAGTGCCTTATATATATATTTGCTGCTTCACTGCCCTTACATGCCTACCATTTTCATCATGTTCTGTTAAATTATATTGTTGGACCTTAGTGAGTGTCAAGTCGACCTCTCGTCACTACCTCTTCGAGGTTAGGCGAGATACTCACTGGGTACATATATATTTATGTACTCATGCTATGCTTATGTACTTAATTGTACAGGTTCTGAGGCTAGTGCACCTGGTTGTCAAACCGGAGCTTGATTTTGATTATAGACGGACCTGACTTCACGGTGAGCTGCTTCCTCCTGGAGATCTCCGGCAGCACTACAGGGTTTCTTTTGCTTATATCCCGTCTATTTCTTTCAGACAGTGGGACTGTATATTATATCTTTTGTATATTTTGTTAGTATGCGCGTAGGACTTGTGACACTAGTTCCTGGCACACATGTGATAATTATTATGGATTACGGCTCTGTATATATATATATATATATATTGGCTCACGTCTCCTCATGACCGCTTTTGATTACAAACTGGCTAATTATCCTTGTCGATTTATGTTTTAAGTTTTAAAAATTGAGTATATGTTGAAATGTTTAATCTAATAAGAAAGAACCCTTAGTAAATTGAGTGTTGGCTTGCCTGACCCCGCTGTTGGGCGCCATCACGACCTAAGTTAGGATTTGGGGTCATGATATATTGTCCTTAACTTTTTAACTTGAAACTTTAAGTTAAGGACTGCTTGTCCTTCACTTTTGAACTTGAAACTTGAAGTTAAGAACTGCTTGTCCTTAACTTTTGAACTTGAAACGTGAAGTTCAGGACCGAGTGTCCTTAACTTTTAAACTTGAAAGTTGAATTTCAGGATCTATTGTCCTTAACTTTTAACCTTGAAACTTAAATTTAAGGACCTATTGTCCTTAACTTTTTAACTTGAAACTTTAAGTTAAGGACTGCTTGTCCTTAACTTTTTAACTTGAAACTTGAAGTTAAGGACTGCTTGTCCTTAACTTTTAAACTTGAAACTTGAAGTTCATGACCAAGTGTCCTTAACTTTTAAACTTGAATGTTGAAGTTCAGGACCTATTGTCCTTAACTTTTCAACTTGAAACTTTAATTTAAGGACTGCTTGTCCTTAACTATTTAACTTGAAACTTGAAGTTAAGGACTGCTTGTCCTTAACTTTTAAACTTGAATGTTGAAGTTCAGGACTTATTGTCCTTAACTTTTAAACTTGAAACTTAAAGTTAAGGACAATTTGTCCTTAACTTTTTAACTTGAAACTTGAAGTTAAGGACTGCTTGTTCAAATCTTTTATGTTCTTTTTCCTTCTTTGTAGTGTTATAATGGAAGGAGATCGTGTGTTCGAGTTTAATGTTTTATGTTCTTTTTCCTTCTTTGTAGTGTTATAATTGAAGGATATCGTGTGTTCGAGTTTAATGTTTGGCGAAACCTCATGAGCTATTGGAAAGGAGATCTACAATATAAGGAAACGATAAAAAGTTTTTTGTCAAACCGGCAGTGGAAGAAATTAAGGATGGTATTTTCGGGAACTTTTCAAGTTACAAAGTGTGAAGTTTCTGGTAAACTTATTCACTGTCTATTACTTTCTGAAATTGTAAGTAATGACGCTAATTTGATGACGTTCAAGGTTTTTGACCATGAACTTAAGTTTACACGAGAAGCATTTAATATAATCGCTGGTTTGAACTGTTTTTCTACACTGGATATTAAAGGTTTGGATGAAAAAGAGAATAGGCTTTTGAAATTCTATTTCCCTGGAAAGGATCGTATTGAGTTAGGTGATTTGTATGATTTTATTTCTAGTCACCCAGATGGTACAACTTCATCATTTGAAGGCAACGATGATGATGTTGTGAAGTTAGAAATAATATATTTTGTTGAATCTGTTTTGTTGGACAAGCGGAAGAGTAGGAACGTGTCTGAGAAGTTAATAAAAATTGTAGATGATGATCTACTTTGCTCTTCATTCAACTGGGGCTCTCTATGTTATGAAACATTATTAAAATCATTGAAGAGTTGTTTGAAGCCCAATGAGAATGACAAAGATAAAGAGAAAGATAAAGACAAGGATAGCTACACTCTACTTGGCTTTCATTTTGCTTTTTGTGTTTGGATTATGGAAGTGTTGCCAATTTTCCAAGAAAAAATAATTTGTTAACTTTCGAGAATGTGGTTATCCTCGGATGTTATGTTATTCAGAAATGTAATCTCCACAATATGATTCTCTTTGCAAAAGATACTTCCATAATGAAAGTGTAAGTTAATCTGATTGCTCAATTTTTTTTAAATTTTGTTTATGTTTTTTAGTTCTGAAAACTTATGTGTTTTTTTACTTATACAATAGTTGTATAAATTGATCGAGGTGACACCACTTATTGCTTGTGAAGAAGATGCGGAGGCTATTACTGTGAATGAGCCATTTTCTCAAGATCGAAGCTCAATGCATTCTTCCACACAATTTGATGAAGCAATTCTTAAGGAAATTGTTAAAGTAAGTTTTCTGTCTTTTAATAGCATTAGTTTTTTGTTTGATTGTTTTTTGCTTAAGAGACTTTTTTGTTTTTATGGTTTTTGATTCAGAGATTTATCAGAGTAGTTTAAAAAGGATCTGCAGGCTGAAGTTACTAGAATAAATCAGAAGATATATATGACAGAAAAAAAGATTGAAAATGATATGAAGGTAATATCATTAATTTCAGTTAGTTTAAAGTTAAGGACACTAATTCAAAGTTAAGGACCTATTGTCCTTAACTTTTTAACTCTGAATTCAAAGTTATTTAACTTGGAATTCAAAGTTTAGGACTGTCTGTCCTTAACTTTTGAACTTAGGATTCAAAGTTAAGGATCAAGTGTCTTCAACTTTTTAACTTGGAATTCAAACTTAAGGACCAAGTGTCCTTAACTTTTTAACTTGAAATTCAAAGTTAAGGACTGCCTGTCCTTAACTTTTGAACTTGGAATTCAAAGTTAAGGACTGTCTTTCCTTAACTTTTGAACGTGGAATTCAAAGTTAAGGACCAAGTGTCCTCAACTTTTTAACTAGGAATTCAAACTTAAGGACCAAGTGTCCTCAACTTTTTAACTTGGAATTCAAACTTAAGGACTGTTTGTCCTTAAATTTCTAATTAAGTTTCTTTCACGGGATTTAAAGAAAAGTCTAGGATCAAAGATTGATGCTTTGTTGAAGATTTTTGTGAAAGCTGATGAACGGAACATAGAGAGAGAATCTAGTGTTCCAATTAGTAAAGATGGAGTTGATGATCATGGTGATGGTACAGAACCTACCGTGACAGTTAACAAAGATCTAGGTGGTGGTGAACATAATGATACTGATGCGCATGCAAAAGTTCAGTATGAAAGCGATTATAGAGATGCACATCTAGATGATGAAACTGTTATTGACACTCAAATTGGGAAATGTTAGATATAGATTATGAATTTTTTTTCATTGAAATTTATATTAAATAGCGTAATACATATAAACTTTTTTGTGTTACAAATATATGTAGAATCTATTGATGGAGTGGAAGTTCAAGATGTTGTAGAATTTCAAGAGCAGGAAAATCCAAAAGAGACAGGAGTAATAGAGAAAATCTGTAAATGTGTAGTGCAATCTTAGGATTTAGAAAGTCCATTGGGAACTAGTGGAAGTGATATTGTATGCAAATGTTTTGAAGGAACATATGATATGTCTACACCTCTCACATTTAAATAGAAGTTTGGATTTCAAAATTTTGCTAATCAAGGTTAGATGGAATTTTCATGTTTTGTTGAATGTTAGTTTTAGTAAATTATTAGAATGGGTATTAATTGTAAATGTTACAGAATCTTTTGAAGCTGCAAGGGAAGAAGATGGAGTGGAGTATCAAGAGAGAACTGGAGTACAATCTCAAGATTTCGAAAATACCAAAGGAACAAGCATAAGTGAGACTGTTTCCAAATGCATAGATGGAACATGTGATCTCTATACACCTCACTCTCTTCCCGACAATATTGGAAGCAAAGAAAATGCTACTGAAGATAATGATTTAACTGGGATCATCTTGACAGTTGCAAAAGGTTAGACAATGGTTTTGTTTTTTAATTTTATACATAACAAGTACTAATTATGTTAGCTCTTTTAAATATTTTGTAGAATCTTGTGAACTTGCAATTGAAGAACATGGAGAACAGTTGCAAGATAAAGAAAATATGCAGTTGGAAGATATAGAAAATGCAGCCAATATGTCAGCTCAATCGTCTGTTGAAAAAAATACAAGAAGGCAGTGTGAACGAGACATGTATTGATTGTGTCCTAAATATTATATTCATAATTGAAACTGCTGACAACTTGCAGCAAAATAATGTGTATATATAGTTTTTTCTACATAGCAAAATAAAGATGAAGCTCTTAACCAATATACTAGGAAAGGAAGAGAGGTGATAGTATTGGTTATGATGGTGCATCATTTTCTATTCTTACTCTTACTCCTCCAAGTACACAAATGAGCATTGATGAAGGTTTGCCAATGGAGGTTGAAGGAAATGTTGAAGAAGAGCTTGGTCGAGGCAAAAGGAATAAAATGCTTAGTTGGCAGTTGAAATCTCCTTTTGAACAGGAAAGAAAAACAGCAAAATCGATGGCACAGAATGAAAATACTTCCAACAATTCAGGCTGGATAAAATCAAAATATACTCGTACATGTATTTTCATTATGCCAAAGATGATACAAAATTATTGAAGAAATTCATTGCATGGTTGGGCAAGGAGAAAAGGAAAGGTCGCAAAAAACCGTAAGTCCCTTAATGTATTTTATTGTTTGTTAATTGCTTAAATTTTATGTCCTTAACTTGTGAATTTAAATTTAGGACTAAGTGTATTGATTTTGAAATTCCTAAGGTTAAGTGTCCTTAAGTTCTGTGAATGTAAGTCTAAGTTTAGTACCATGTGTCCTTAACTTTAGAACTTGGAAATCAAAGTACAGGACCAAGTATCCTTAACTTTTCAACTTGAAACTCAAACTTCAGGACCATGTGTCCTTAACTTTTCAAGTTGAAACTAAAACTTCAAGACCTAGTGTCCTTAAGTTTTCAACTTAAAAATCAAACTTCAGGACCTAGTGTCCTTAACTTTTGAACATGGAAATCAAAGTTCAGGACCAAGTGTCCTTAACTTTGAACTTGAAACTCAAACTTAAGGACCATGTGTCCTTAAGTTTTCAACTTGAAAATCAAACTTCAGGACCATGTGTCCTCAACTTTTTAACTTGAAACTCAAACTTCAGGACCAAGTGTCCTTAACGTTTGAACTAGAAACTCAACTTCAGGACCAAGTGTCCTTAACTTTTCAACTTGAAACTTAAACATCAAGACCTAGTGTCCTTAAGTTTTGAACTTTAAAATCAAACTCAGGACCTAGTCTCCTTAACTTTTGAACATGGAAATCAAAGTTCAGGACCAAGTGTCCTTAACTTTTGAACTTGAAACTCAAACTTAAGGACTAGGTGTCCTTAAGTTTTCAACTTGAAAATCAAATTTCAGGACCATGTGTCCTCAAATTTTCAACTTGAAACTCAAACTTCAGGACCATGTGTCCTTAAGTTTTCAACTTGAAAATCAAACTTCAGGACCTAGTGTCCTTAATTAGGAAATGAGGACTAAATTCTAATTTTCATATTTTCAAAATTTTCAGGGGGACAAACTAATATATATGCTGATGATAATAGTGTGAGGAAGAATCCATACAAACTGTATCAGCTAAAAATCAGTAGCAAAATGTTCTTCCTTGAACTTTCAGATAGTAGCTTTGTACTTGATGATAAAGTTTGATAATTCGCAAGGCATTTATTTTCTTTATTCTTAATTTACTATTTTTTTGAAATTATTTTATGACTGATGGATTTGTTTTATTTTTTGCTTTTTTATGAACCATAGTGACATTGCCCTATATTATTTGAGAAAGAAGGAATGCTACTACCTTCGCGATCATCCTTTTCGTTGCACAACTACAAATATAGTTTTTGATAACTATATGCTAGAGATGTATAAGGAATTCAATGAAGATGTTACATATATGTTTTGGTTTGGTGATAATCAATTGGTTCTTACACCATATGTTTGGGGTGACAATCGTAGATGTGAAATTGCTTGGACAGAGGTTGACAAAATCTTTTTTTCATGTCGGCTTCGTTCAGAAGAAGATAATGTCGTGACACATTTTTTGTTGGGGGTATTGGACTTGAATGAGAAAAAAATTGATGTGTATGATTCCATATATAGTGAGCCATATGAGGCAAGAATGAAGCACATTGAAATGTATGCACGCGTGATCCCCAACTTGCTAAAGTTCTCACGGTTCGAGAAAAAGCACAAGTCTTTTGGAAATGCATTCAACAAATTAGATATTAAGTGGCAAAGATCACCACACCAAACTGGATCGTACGTGTTGTTATTTGTTATATAATTTATATGTACTTTAGATTTATTGTTTAATTGACTCCATATCTTACATTTTTCATAGAACTGATTGTGGTGCATTCCTAATCAAATATGTGGAGTTGTTGACGATAGGAAAGGATATGGAGAAATTCCATCCTGAAGAAATAAAAGACTTTAGAAAAGAACTTGCAGAAAATCTTTGGGCACATGGAGAGTGGAAAAAAAATTCTGGTTATGATACACCACCAGAAAATGTTAGCGACGACTATGATAGTTAAAATGAAACTTGTTGTCCGAAGGAGCTATAGTTTAGTTGTTGATTTTTTTTAAAAAATCCATATGAATTCTGAAATTTCTTGTAAATTTTGCAAAAGGCAATTTCATTTTATTTTCATAGCATAATTTTTTGTCACATCTATGCAAATTACAATTTTAGAAGTAATACGAAAGCATCATGTTTTTAATTTCTTTGTTTCTGTCAAATATTGATTTGTCTATTTTCAAATTCAAAGTTAAAGACCAAGCGTCCTTAAATTTTGAACCTGTAAGTCGAAGTTAAGTACTGCCTGTCCTAAACTTTTAAACTTTGAACTCAAAGTTAAGGACTTCCTGGACTTCCTGTCCTTAACTTTTAAACTTGTAAGTGGAAGTTAAGGACTGTCAGCCCTTAACTTTTAAACTTGAAAGTTTAAGTTAAGGACTGCCTGTCCTTAACTTTTGAACCTGTTAATCGAAGTTAAGGACTTCCTGTCCTTAACTTTTGAACATGTAAGTGGAAGTTAAGGACATTCTGTCCTTAACTTCTTAACTTGAAAGTCAAAGTTAAGGACTGCCTGTCCTTAACTTTTAAACTTGTAAGTCAAAGTTAAGGACTGCTCGTCCTTAACTTATAAACCTGTAAATGGAAGTTAAGGATTCCCTGTCCTTAACTTCTGAACTTGAAAGTCAAAGTTAAGGATTGTATGTCCTTAACTTTTAAACATGTAAGTCGAAGTTAAGGATTGCTCGTCCTTAACTTATAAACATGTAAGTGGAAGTTAAGGACTCCCTGTCCTTAACTTCTGAACTTGAAAGTCAAAGTTAAGGACTGCCTGTCATTAGCTTTTAAACATGTAAGTTGAAGTTAAGGACTGCACGTCCTTAACTTATAAACCTGTAAGTGGAAGTTAAGGACTCTCTGTCCTTAACTTCTGAACTTGAAAGTCAAAGTTAAGGACTGCCTATCCTTAACTTTTAAACATGTAAGTCGAAGTTAAGGACTGCTCGTCCTTAACTTATAAACATGTAAGTGGATGTTAAGGACTCCCTGTCCTTAATTTCTGAACTTGAAAGTCAAACTTAAGGATTGTCTGTCCTTAACTTCTGAACTTTGAAATCAAAAGAACATAAGAGGAAAGAAATTTTGAAAATTCAGACATCTGCTCAAATAAGAATAATCTAAATGAATCAAATTCATAGAAAAAGCTTAAAAGAGTCAATAAATCTACTCTTCTCTATGCTTCCTAGAAAATGGATGGACTACCGAAGAATATATACAAGTTGTTCTATTATAACTAATTCTTCTGCAACGACCACATTTGAATAATATTTTTGATGACTCGGTAATTGGAATATTCCTTTTCTTCTGCCTTCTACCTGGTGGTACTTTGAAATCTGGAGGTTTAATAATTTGTGACTTAACACTCTCTGGTACAATCGAAGAATCATTATGTCCTATAGGATGTATTTGTCTTTCATATTTTTCCAGCCAAGATTCCTTTAAGTACTAATGCGAGCAAAAGTTAGACTTCTTGATGTTTCTCTTCTCAATAGCTGCAATTGCATGTATGCATGGTAATTCATCAAATTGAAACTAAAAACAATAACATATTCTTTTGTTTAAGTCCACCAAGAAAGTAATTCCTTCTTCTTAAACTCTAGAACGTCATGATCAACAGGGAAGACCTTCAATGTTGAAAACTTATAAGTTAGTACATTATTGTAACAAACCGACCGGTCGTTTTGTGCTCTAGCACGTCGTTCAATGGTTTGAAGTCGTGAGCAGCTTCGTTTCAGGTATTATAACCTGTGGGCATGGTCGGAATTGAATTCCAGGAAGTTTAGAATTGATTTGGAAAGAAAATTCTCATTTCAGAAGCTTTAAGTTGGAGAAATCAACTAAGATTGGAATTTTGAGTAAACGATCTCCGGATTAGGATTTGAAGGTTCCAGCAGGTTCGTATGATGATTTCGGACTTGGATGTATGTCTGGATCAGGTTTTGGATAACCCGGGAGCGTTTCAGCGTATATTATGGAAGTTAGCATTTTAGAAGGATTTCATAAATTTGGGCTTGAAGTGCATATCAGTGAGGTTGATGCCCGTTTGGGATTTTGAATCTGCAAATAACTCCGTATGGTGATTATGGAATTGGGAGCGCAATCGGAAGTGAATTTGGATGTCCGTAGGTCATTTTGGAGTCATTTGGCTAAAGATAGAAATTTGAAGGTTTTTGGAAAATCCGACCGGAAGTGGAAGCTATAATATCGAGGTCAGAATTTGATTCCGGAAGTTGGAGCAGGTCCATAATGTTGAATATGGCTTGTGTGCAAAATTTGAGGTCAATCGGGGGTGATTTGATAGGTTTCGGCATCAGATGTAGAAGTTTGAAATTCTAAGTTCTTAAAGAATTGGATTTGAGTGCGATTCATGATTTCGGCGTTGTTTGATGTGATTTGACGGCTCGAGCAAGTCCATGTTATGTTTTGGGACAGGTTGGTATGATTGGACGGGGTTCCGGGGCCTCGGGAGGGGGGAGGGGGATTCCGGGTGGTTGTCGGATCAAGAATTGAAGTTTGAAGAAGTGAAGATTGCTGTCATCTGGTGTGATCCGTACCTGCGAGGATTTGGCCGCAGGTGTGGAGCCACAGGTGCGGCTTGGTCACCGCAGGAGCGAGATTGGGTCTGGGGCTGAGGGAACACAGGTGCGAAGAGGGATCGCAGGAGCGGGAGTTGCTAGGCTGAGTCAGAGCCGCACCTGTGATGGATTTTCCGCAGGTGCGGAGCCGCAGGAGCGGCTATTGCACCGCAGGTGCACAAACAGCTGGAGGCAGTGGGGTGTTTTAAGAACGGATTTTTTGGCCATTTCTTCATTTCTCTCATTTTTGTGTGGCGATTTTGGGAGCTTCAAGAGAGGGGTTTTCAGCAAGCATCACTAGGTAAGTGAATCCTTCCCATTCCTAAGTTAAATATGTGGTCTTGCATGGATTTGAACATGAAATTGGTAGGAAATTTGGGAAAGCATTGAAGAAACCTAGAATATGGAAAATTTGGATTTTAACCACAAATTGAGCATGAATATTTGAGTAAATTATATATTTGAGTTAGTAAGGCTATGGATAGAATGTATCTTCGAGAATTTTGGATTTCCGGGCACGTGGGCCAGAGGGCATTTTGGTCATTTCTCCGAGCGGGGTTGGGAAAGTATATAATCTGAATTTGTTGTGAGTATTAGGATGAATTTTCATCGCTTTGTCATTTATGTTGTAGTTCATAGCGTTGTGCGTCCGTTGGAGTCATCAGAGGGGCTTGGAAGTACATTATTGTAACGACCCGACCAGTCATTTTGTGCTCTAGCGCGTCGCTCAGCAGTTTGAAGTCGTGAGCAGCTTCATTTCAGGTATTATGACCCGTGGGCGTGGTCGGAATTGAATTCCAGGAAGTTTAGAATTGATTTGGAAAGAAAATTCTCATTTCGGAAGCCTTAAGTTGGAGAAACCAACTAAGATTTGAATTTTGAGTATTCGATATCCGAATTTGGATTTGAAGGTTCCAGCAGGTTCGTATGATGATTTCGGACTTGGATGTATGTCCGGATCAGGTTTTGGATAACCCGGGAGCATTTCTGCGTATATTATGGAAGTTAGCATTTTAGAAGGATTTCATGAATTTGGGCTTGAAGTGCATATCAGTGAGGTTGATGGCCGTTTGGGATTTTGAGTCTGGGAATAACTCCGTATGGTGATTTTAGAATTGGGAGCGCGATCGGAAGTGAATTTGGATGTCCGTAGGTCATTTTGGAGTCATTTGGCTAAAGATAGAAATTTGAAGGTTTTTGGAAAATCCGACCGGAAGTGAAAGTTTTGATATCAAGGTCGGAATTTGATTCTAGAAGTTGGAGCAGGTCCGTAATGTTGAATATGGCTTGTCTGCAAAATTTGAGGTCAATCGGGGGTGATTTGATATGTTTCGGCATCGCCGGATGTAGAAGTTTGAAATTCTAAGTTCTTAAAGAATTGGATTTGAGTGTGATTCGTGATTTTGGCATTTTTTGATGTGATTTGAGGGTACGAGCAAGTCTGTGTTATGTTTTGGGATAGGTTGGTATGATTGGACAGGGTCCCAAGGGCCTCGGGGGGGGGGGGGGGG